>VXCM01005154.1:58138-121765 GCA_014773175.1 Lucifuga dentata
GGTGTTCTCTAAACTATTTAAAAAAAACAAAATTCAAATGAGTATTTTCTTTATTAAAATAATAAATTGTTGGTCTTTCTAACCAAAACCTTTCAAAATAAAAGGTTTTAGCAGCGATGTCCAGCTTCCTGTCTGCTGCCTCTTGATGCTCTGACATGTTACAGTATTCTACCTACAGACCCGTTTGCTGCACATTTCACGGCGTGCAGCAGACGGCTCTGTAACATTTATAGGAGCTCCGCGCTGTGAAGCGCAAAACCGAACAACTTCCAAATGATGAAGAGACGTTACATTTTTAGAAACGAGCTCATCTTCAGTCTAAATGTTTGTTAGCATCTTGCTAGCACATCTGACCTGAAAGCTTCATGGGCGTGACATCAATGACCATGACGGACCTTTGATTGGTAAAGTTGGAGACTGTGTCCTGCTGCAGGCGGAGCCGCGGACCCTCACGGACACGCTAAAGTATAATCAAGGCTCGTAGGTTTAACGCACACAAAACAGGAACGGGCTTGATTGACGGAGAGCGACCCACTGCCACATTTTCCCCTTTAAAAACAGTTAGGTAGTGGTTGTTTTTTTAAATCTCGATTTTCCGATTTAGCCATTTGTCACATTGTGCTAAAACGTAAAATTGAATTAATCGATTAAATTGATTTATCGCCCAGCCCTAGTGCTCATCCTAAAAAGTAGGACTTAGACAAAAACTAAACTCTGTTAGCTGATAATCCAAGGAGAATAAACAGGTAAACTCTGAGGAAACCATCTGTACTCTGAGAAATGAAAAGCATTCCAAGATGTAAGGATATGCTGCAGATTTGTCTCATTTTCTTTGGACCTGGCAGGCTTTGCTGCTGTCTGCACCGAACATCTTTACTATTATACTATTAGAGGGCAAAGCACCACAACAAGGGCACCAAAGTCCAGAAAAAGAAGATTCTAACGCATTATTACTTTAATAAGAGCAGATATGAGCACAGACAATGTTGAAGATCCGATCTGACTTTTTTTTTTTTTTTTTTTTTACTGTGTCCTTTTGTCTCTGCTTTGTCTGAGGAAAAATGTCAGACATGACTGCCTCCTGAGCCTACTCATCTGTGTCCAGACCCTATGAACCGTGACCCAGCCGGTGCAACCAATTCCCCGTTTCTATCAGCTTTAGTTTGGTTGTTACGGCGAGGGCTGAGGGTTTTTGTTTACTCTCTGCTTCCTCTGCTTGCCAATCGTTCTGCCCGCTGCTTTTCAGAGCTGAATAAGCTTTACGAATTGAGCAGTATGGGGTGGCAAGGAGGGTTCATATTTCCAGATTTCCGCCCTGGTGGATTAAGTCAATTGGGTTCAATAATGCGCATCCTGAGCAAAACACTGACCTGCTTCTCAACTCTGACACAGACGGAAACCACCAGCTGTCAACAAAACGAGAAAAGAAATAGTTTCAGGGAGGAAAAAAACAGAGGATTTTCATGGTACGCAAACAGTTTACCAGGAGTGACCTCCATTTTCTGTAGGTTTGACTTTTTGGTTTGTTCATTTGAGTTTTGACTTATTTCAATGCCGATGCTGGATTCACGTACACACACACACATACACGACATTTCAGTGAAAATGCACATTCAAGATGACACACACTATGGAATGCCAAATGCGCCAAAATAAAATAAATAAAAATGACATTATGAAATAAATAGCTCTATGCAAACATCATTTTTATCATGAAATTTTATTTCATACTAACACTTTTATTTCATGATGCCCCATTTTTAAGTCTTTTTTATTTCACAGCGCCATTTTTCATAATGGCACATTTCATAACGAGACTTCATAAGATTTGAGGGCCAGTGGGCGTGGCCAGTGGGCGTGGCCTTACACTGATCGTTTATTCCTGGTTCCGGACAAAGCAGACAAATTCAAGTCAAAACTTTCTACTACAATGATTAAACTGTGACCAAATTAAGTTTTGAGGTTTTGTCATGCGAGAAAGTAGCTGCTTAGAATTAGAACATATGGTCATATGGTATTAAAATAATGCTGAATTAAAAATTGGTTTGATTTCTCTCTCTCTCTAACACAAATCAGGTGTTAAATTCTAATATTCTTTCATTTATTTAAAATAACAGAAACTTTCTATCTAAAGTTAAATTATTATTATGCCTGGTTAGTGTGTAGTGTTAATTACAGTNGAAACTTTCTATCTAAAGTTAAATTATTATTATGCCTGGTTAGTGTGTAGTGTTAATTACAGTTAACTGTTATCACCATGGTAACGGGGATGACCGGTCAACGGATAAGCTGGTCTCTGCTGGGAGCCTCTAGCGGAGTTTCCCGTCTCTGAAAACATCGAAACCAATTTTTAATTCAGCATTATTTTAATCAGTCGACCATATATTCTAATTCTAAGCAGCTACTTTCTCACATGACAAAAACCTCAAAACTTAATTTGGTGACAGTTTAATAGTTGTAGTAGAAAGTTTTGACTTGAAGTTGTCGGCCTTGTCTGGAACCAGGAACAAACAATCAGCATGAGGCCACGCCCACTGGCCCTCAAGTCNTTGTCGGCCTTGTCTGGAACCAGGAACAAACAATCAGCATGAGGCCACGCCCACTGGCCCTCAAGTCTCGTCGTGAAATGTGCCATTATAAAAACGATGCTGTGAAATAAAAGAGACTTGAAAAATGGGGCATTATGAAATAAAAGTGTTATGAAATAAAAACAGTGTTGTAAAATAAAAAGACTTACAAATGGGGCATTATGAAATAAAAGTGTTATCATGAAATAAGATTTCATGATAAAAATGATTTTTGCAGAGTTAATTTATTTCATAATGTCGTTTTTATTTATTTAATTTTGGTGCATTTGGCATTCCATGAATTCCACGACGGTGCAACATTGCAAACTATTTTTTGGCACGCAATCAGTCATAGTCGTCTATAGTTCTTGGTAGAACAATGCACATGGAGGAACCATTGTTGTCTCGCGGGGTGGGGGGNGGGGGGGCGAATTATTACTCACTGCGTCACAGTCTTCATCACGACTAAATCTACTATCACGCAAAAGATTCATCACAGCCCCGTGTGTGTGTTTCCCTCACGTTCCCCTTCTGAAGTCTTCCATTCAGAGGTGGAACAAAGAAAGAAAGGATGAAAAGAAAGGGAGAAAGGATGAAAAGAAAGGGAGAAAGGCAATACATATACATTTATATTTATATATATATATATATATAAAAGCATAATAATGGTTATCGCTACAAAGGGCCAAGGTCTGGAGTTTCACAGTCTTTCATGTACAACGGATGTAGTAACAGTAGAATACTGACTCTCTGCAGGGTGACAGCAGAAGGAAAGCAGTGCATGGCCAGAAAGCAGGTCACACACACACAGAACACCCTGGTCTGTGTGTGTGTGTGTGTCTGTGTGTGTGTGTGTGTGTGGTAGTTGTATATGCATCTTAATACTCTAAAGACCACTTAAATTCCATCTACAGAATTTAATTAGGTCTCAGGCTTCCAGTCACGCAGATGCAGCACAGCAGGGGTTCCACAGCACGAAACTGCTCAGTTTTATGATTCTGCACGTTAAAAAATATCCCTTCTTAGCCTTACACCTGCCGAAACAGCATTATTACAGAAACGGTTGGATTGATTGTTTCATCTGCGTTTTGATTTCTGAAGCAATGTTTTTTTCCTGTAGTCTGAATCAGGAAGTGAGTTGTTGCGATGTTGCATTTACTGCTCGGTTTAGATCAGTTTTATGCAGGGAAACATATAATTGAACCAAAATATCAGCCAAAGTCATGTGAGAATGCTCTCTCTGCTCATTGGTCGGAAATCTCTGGGGGGGCGGGAGGAGGAAAATCAAAACAGGAAAAGTTTACAATGCTGGGATAACTAAATATCATGGAACAAAGACGGAATTGGGATACTTTCCTGGTTGTTGTCATCATTTGGTTCATGTACCAAACAGACAGAAGCTGATATGACTTTGCTGACTTCAGAACGTATGAACATGCTAACTTTAATATGTTCATCTGCAGACGTGTTCGGTAACACTGACATGTCCTTTTCAAAGCATCCGTTAGGTTTCTTAATAAAAAATGTTGGTTAATTGCTGTGAAATACCATCTCTGGTTCTAGGTCAATCATTAAGCCAATAGATTGCTCTGCCGTGGTTTGTGGATCATGTTTAAACCACAAATGACCCCTTCCAGATTCCTTAAAAATGGTCTCTTAACTAACTAATTAATAATTAGTATAGTTAATTAAAATTAACTGTACCAACGAGGGGAACAAACACTATTTCCAATACAACCGGACCAAGCCATGTTGGTGTGAAAATGCCCTTAGGTTCACTGTCCTGAGGTCTACATGCAGTCTGCATATGCTGCATTTCTGGACTGTGCACACATGATGTAGCTAAAGCATAAATATCAGTAAAAATGCATTAACATGTGATCTATATCCAGAAATGCGCAGAACGCATTGCGATCGGGATGCAGGCGGACCTGCCAGACCTCATATGGATGGCCCTGGCCTCCATTATAATCAGATCTCAGGCACAACTGTACCTCCGGGTCGTCGAACAACTGCCCACAAGCTGAAAACATCACCGCATCTCGACTTCTCACTTGTTTGTCATTAATAAAGTTTGGACGAATCGGGAGTTGTGTTGCGCTGTTTAAAAAAACGGATAAAGCTTGTCCCTGGATTCAAGAGGAAACATGGGTTTTAATCACATAACAGCCTTCCTAATGAGATCCGATAACAACGCAGGTAGAATCCAGATAAGGAGAACGTTTTCCTGTCGTATAAACCCTGAAATCCAACGTTTCTATCTCTGTCATGTGCATCTCTTTCTCTTGGAATATTTATCCACTCTGAAAGTGTCTTGCCTTCTTTGTTCTCCATCCTGACAACCCCTTTCTTTGTGTTGCTTGTTTTACTTCTGCATGTTGTTGGATCTGCAAATATTCTTTTGTTTTACACAGATATTGGCCCCATGAATGTACTTTGTTATTATGAGGAAATACTCGTTCTCAGTGATATTTTCTGGTTTAAGCAGCATTTGATTGCAATCTAATCTGTTAAAATGCATCTTAATCCCAAGTTTACATGGGGTCTTAGAGGTGAAAGCAGGCTCCTTCAGTTAAAAAGGTCAAAATGATAACAGAGGCTGCTAATAAGTTCTGTCATTTCATCACGAAAAGCAGCAAAGTGGCTGGGATAAGCTCTTAGAACATTTGTTAGACTGAAGGATTTGAGTCACATAGCCCAGATTGTCTATCTGCTGGTGGTGGTGTTGTATTTCAGCTCAAGAATGATCCTAATCAAGCCCAGTTTCTCGTGGCAGCGTCTTCCATTACCAATAATAGCCGTTGGTATTTTTATTCCTGTTATATCAGGAGTCTGTTGCTCTACGTTGAAATCTGAGGAGTGGAATTATCCAGTGCAGAAATAAACTGGCCAAATCTTAGATTTTCTCCCAAAATGGTTAAGCATACTAAGAAATTAATTTATGGGTGTCTATGTGTTTTGTCTGGGTTAGGATTGACATATCTCATATTAAATATCAAAAATCGATATATCCTTGCTGGGTCCTCCCTACATAAAAATGTCCAATACATGGCTTTGAAGGCAGACCTTTCTTTGCTTTTGAATATCTAAAATAGTTGAATTTCTCTGGATTTTGGTTGATAGTTCTCGTCTCCATACATTTCTAAATGCTGTTTCTCAGGCTGATGAGATGAGATTTCTTTCTTTTTTTTTTTTTTTTTTNTTTTTTTTTTTTTTTTGGAAAGACTGAACACAAAGAAGTTTTGCATGCAGACAGTCAAATTTTAACGATATGAAAAATGCACTGATTGCACAAAATATAGTATCTATTTTAAAAAACCGTGTCAGTTAAGCCCTGCTGTGTGCTGTGTTTCACGTTTCCTCAGGTAAATGCTTGCATGTGCCTGTTTCTGCATCCGTGTGTTTGTGTGTGGAATATGCGTATAGGAATGATGCTGCAAGGAGACTCTGCAAGCTGCAGTATCAACCAGATGCTGCCTCCCTTCCTCTTTATCCTTCCTCTGGACCAGCTGTCACCAAGCAGACACGATCAGAACAGAACAATGCTGGTACGACAGCCTCCATCCTCTGTGCTGGAGCCTCGTGGAATGGGGTGACCTTTAGCTGCAGAGCTTATGAAGGCGTTCTGAATAGCCGCAGAACAAAGTCCAGCGTGTCTGCAGTCCAAAGCTCAGCGTCCTCTCCGTGCGGCCGTTTCGAACCCCTCAGGAGATTCAGCAGGAATCGCAATTTCTTCCAAGCCATTCAACTTTCTCAGGCAGATAAGCAGGAACTCTTTTTGCAAGATTTTTTAGCTCGTATGGTAAACTTGCTGTATTTCCCCTTTCTCTCGGTGTTCATTGCTTTACGTTTGATCCCTTATATTGCTTGTCAGGTTTGGTTCGTAAAGCCCACCAGTGGAATCGCCATCAGTTTCCTGTTTTATCCACATGATCGTCGCGCTGTCATCCTCAGATATTTTCCTTACAGAGTAGATATTAGTTGTGACAACACTCAAATATCACCACAGCTGTACAGATATCAAACCTCCTTGCTTTGTAGGCTCTTTGTTGTCATGGTTACAGATGCCACCAAGGTGGTTTCCATCCACATGCTCTTGACAACAAAGGTCTGTTCAGTGATTTAGTTGGTTAACTCTGTTTGCGAAACAACAACAACCACCGCCGAGATGGGCAAAAGACAGGCGTCGCTGCCCCACCAATGACTGTGATTAACCGGTACCAAAGTCTTCACACAAACACACACATTTATCTGAACCTTACAACACCCCTGGAGTTGTCATCTCAGAGACTACTTTTGCCATCACACCACACACATGTCCTTTCCCCTCTTTTTCTACCTCCTCCCCTCTCACACAGTCACCTCTGTCTTGCTGTTGGTCACAAAGTAGGGCTGTGTTGGGAGGAAGTGTTGGCTGTGGCTGTGGCCTCTGGTGGCGTGAAGCTGGTTCTGCTCCAGTACGGTACACTGAGGCCTCTTGTGCCCGTAGGTCTTCCTCCGCCCTACTGTCTCAGTCCCGTCCCAGCCCTTCAGCCCCATCCCGTGCCCAGCCCCGATGGTGTTGGAGCTGTACGCCAGTGTGCGGCCCATGGTAGCTGAACTGGCACCGATGACAGCCTCGGCGGCCCTGGACATGCCCACAGATGAGCTACCTGGCATGGTCCCCGTCATGTGTGCCAAAGAAGTGGCCCCCAGTCCCAGTCCCTTGCTACTGTGACTGTGAGCGTGAGTGTGAGAGCTGTGGACGTTGTGGGAAGGGTGGCTGCCTTTGGGTTTCTGGCTGTTTGGCTTGAGTCCCCCTCCACCGGCGCCGTGCCTCTCTGTGGGTAGCGTTCCGACGGAGGAGATGCTGGGCATCTCGGTGACATACGTGGCCACTGGCTCCGGTGTCAGCGGACCCAGGGAGGTCATGGGAGTCATGGACGTCATGGGGGTCAAGGACGTCATGGGGGTCAAGGAAGTCATGGGGGTCAAGGAAGTCATGTGCGTCATAGAGGTCATGGGAGTCATTTGAGTCATCTGGGTCATGGTGGGGTTCATGGGGTTGGAGGTCAGGGGGTTAGAGGTCAGGGGGTTGGAGGTCATGGGGTTGGTGGTCATTGGAGGAGTCATTGAGGACATGTTGCCCATGGAGGGTCTGGAGTTGCCCATTGGTTGAAGAGGAAGGCCACCTTTAGTTGGCAGCTCCACCATCAGGCGGCGCTTGTTATAGAGTTCACCGTTGTATTTGGCAGCTGAGAAAAGAGAGAGAAAGAAGATTAGAAATGTCAAAGAGACACAACGGAAGAGAGTAACTGAAGGTAACAGTTCAATTCTGAATGAATTGGCTTTTCTTTTTTTTTTTCTTGAAGCACATTGTGAAAAACTATGAACTCAGCTCATCTGTTTTATTACGGTTGAATAGAAATAATAAAAAAAAAACTTATTTAGCATGAGTCATGAAACAGGACTTATGAAATCTGCTTGTTTACCAACTCAAGCTAAGATATAAGTACATGAGCTCACACACTCGCATAATACACACTCAGAGACAGTCAGGAAGGTTGAAGCCATTTGATTAAAACATAAAGACAGCAAACATCCTTTAGTCTGACTCTTTTCCATTCATATTGTGATAAAAGTTATAAAATATTTCATATTCCTGTAACCAAGCAACAAACAACAAATCCACGTACTTAATCCTGCTCGTGCAACAAGATACCTGCAGAGGCTTTTGAGTAGAAGTGAAATCAAAAGAAAAGACCAGAATCTTATCCCAGCTTCCTTTTCCATCTCATGTCTGTGTGGTGACAGGCTGCACATGGTGGATTGTTAAAAAGAGGGAAAAATATAAAGGTGGATGGTATGATGTATGATGCGTTACATTACATCAGTTCATGGTCATTACTCTTCCTGACATTATGTGCTAGAGCTTTATTCCTCTTTTAGATTCATTTGAATAAAAAAAAAAAATGGTATGTTCAGTGGTTTGTTTATGTTTCTGGTTTTCCGGGAAGACCTTGTTGATATCTTTGTAATAGAGGTGTTGCAATATACTGGTATTGATGATAACCGTGATATTTAAAAAATGAAATATTGATATCATGTTAATAATACACATATGATAATATCGTGTAAATAATCCAGCGCCTCTTAAATCATTTCTGTTTTTTTCCGTTCTCACTTTGTTGGGAGGGAGATGAAACGGGAAATGTTCCATGAAGGTCTTAGCTGTGTTGTTAAAGCTAAGTTATCATGGCGTTGGACTTGACAGGATTTTCTCTCTCCTGGTTATTTTTTAGATTTGTGGATCTTTTGTTTATCAGGTCATCTGGTTCCTTTACACGATCCGTTAAGGTGGAATTGCTCTTTTTGGAGCTTTGGTACAGTTCTGGTTACAGACTCTCTCCACCTCCCTACACTTGTATTTTGAGTATAATTCATTTGCCGAAAAAGAGACAATAAGATAAGAAAAGAAAAGATAAGATAAGATAATCCTTTATTCGTCCCACAGTGGGGAAATTGCAGCAGCAAAGGGGATAGTTTAAGGATAAAACAAAAAAGACAACAACAGGCAAGGTAGTGCAAGGCAAAAACAGGCAAGTCAACAACAAATATGAATAAGTAAGTTTTAATAAGTGAACGGTAAACGAAATATAATAAGGCTGAATGAATGTGCTGAAGTCGCATTATTGCACATTATTGCATATTATTGCATATTGATATTGCACAGTTAAGCAGACAAAGTTAAAGATGAATTTGACTGATGGCATTATTTTTTTAATCAAATTTTCTAGAGATATCACGATAATATCACTGTGAATTCTTTTGGCCACAATAATCGTGTAGTGAAAATCTGATATCATGACAGCCCTGCTTTGTAACAGAGGTATAGATGTGGTGTTACGTATGCAGCTTCTTCTTCTTTTCCTTTCGGCTTTCCCTTCAGGGGTCACCACAGCGAATCATCTGCCTCCATCTAACCCTATCCTCTGCCTCCTCTTCTCTCACACCAACTAACTTCATGTCCTCTTTCACTACATCCATAAATCTCCTCTTTGGTCTTCCTCTAGGCCTCCTGCCTGGCAGTTCCAACCTCAGCATCCTTCTACCGATATGTTCACTATCCCTCCTCTGTACATGTCCAAACCATCTCAGTCTGGCCTCTCTGACTTTATCTCCAAAACATCTAACATGCGCTGTCCCTCTGATGTACTCGTTCCTGATCCTATCCATCCTCGTCACTCCCAAAGAGAACCTCAGCATTTTAGTCTCTGCTACCTCTAGCTCTGCCTCCTGTCTTTTCCTCAGTGCCACTGTCTCTAAGCCATACAACATCGCTGGTCTCACCACCGTTTTGTACACCTTTCCTTTCATTCTTGCCGAGACTCTTTTGTCACACATCACACCTGACACTTTTCTCCACCCATTCCAACCTGCTTGCACACGTTTCTTCACCTCTTTTCCACACTCTCCATTGCTCTGGACTGTGGACCCTAAGTATTTAAAATCCTCCACCTTCTTTATCTTGTTACTTATGCAGCACTTTATATTATTTTTACAGATAATATAGTTGAAAAAAAAAAACCGCAGGTGGATCACGGTGCTGAAAATGCACAATATAAATGTGGCTGTTGAAATGTGCTTAATTAAGAGCAGGGCCGGCCCGTGGCATAGGTGAACTAGGCGGTCGCTAGGACCCCGCTGCCACTTGGGGCCCCCCCACGTCAAGGGTGAAACTAAAGTGAACTCTCCTTAATGGNCCCCGCTGCCACTTGGGGCCCCCCCACGTCAAGGGTGAAACTAAAGTGAACTCTCCTTAATGGTAAATAATTTCAAGAACTGCAGAAACGTAACGAAATTTATGTGCTAAATTTGTGAATTATAACTTCACTGTGTAAAGCATCAGCACACTATATACAGTATAGAGCTCATTGTGCAGAGACACTCACTAATGGTGTGTTATAAAATGCACCTTTATTCAACACAGAACTATTTTATAACATGGAACTTATGCATATTATGGTTTGAAATAATATTTTAGTGAAGATTAGGCTCATAGGAGATTTAGCAAATATTTATGGAGTGCACTGGGGGAATTCTGGGATGTCAGGTTAATGCTACAGAGTGGGGGGTAAAAGGGTAGCCACACCCCTTTTGTATATTAATGGACAAAACGTGTTTAATTTATGTTTTAATTTTGGCTGTTTTATAAGGAATTTATAAGGTAAACTGACCCTTTTTTCATCCCTTTGTGTGTCATACAAACTCAAAAAAAAACTTGCCCAGGAGAAAGGCTAGGGCTGGCCCTGATTAAGAGGATCAGAACATGAGGACAGGGAAGCCTCATCATGCTTTATCTTAACAATCGCAGCCTGTGTGTGTTTGTGTGTGTTTGTTTGTGTGTGTGTGTGTGTGTTTTTAAGCCTTGCAGCATTTATGTTTAATCCCTCATATTTATTCCTCTCTCTGTCTGTCACTGTCACCAGGCTGGAGACTCTCTTATCAGTGAGAAATGTGACCTTTTTTCTCTCTGACTCACGTTCACAGTCGACTCATTACTCTTTAGCCCTTGTTGGCTAAATGTCCTTGAAGATAAAGTTAACACACTCGGTGAGTTTGCTTTGCTTTGCTGTAACTATAAATCTAGTTTATCGCTCTGCGAACAGGAGAGAAACGAGCACAGCTCCGTGAACGGATAACGTGGAAGTTGTGGGTGAGAGGGGTGAGGGCGGCGAGCGGAGCCTCACCCGCCGAGTTGCCGCTAGACCGCCCCTGAGGATCAAAGTTGCTCAGGCGACAGGTGAATCAATCCAGCAGCAGTCAGCTGAACGGTGCACACTCCAGCAGCGTACGTGAGTAGAAATGGAAAACGCCGCTGTTCCACAGTGGGAGCTCTGCATCCTCTGCCTATAAAAGGCCAGCGTCCCACAGAGAGCAGAGACACTATGCGTCAGGGGGGAAAAGTCAAGCACGGGTCCTGGAAGGTCCCGCGGTGCAAATAACATAAAGACCTTATTAAGGCCAGAAAAAAAAAACAGCTCCNCCTGGAAGGTCCCGCGGTGCAAATAACATAAAGACCTTATTAAGGCCAGAAAAAAAAAACAGCTCCATTTGCTTCTTTATTAGCCAATCAGATGTCAGATGTGAACACAATAGAGGTTATAATTAAATGTAAATATTTTTCTTTTCATAATTTGTTTTCATCGTTATCTCTCCCAAAAGCTTGTTTGTGTTCCTGTTGGTTTATGTCATACAAAACTGAATTCAGAGCGATTTTCTGGAAAGGAAAATATGATTAGTTTTTGTTACATGTCCAGATTCAGCGGCGCCACCATGAGGCCATTTTAAAATCCTAATCAAGCCAGATTTTGGTACATAATCTAAACGCTGGAAATTATAATCTTTGAGTTTTTGACATGCTCCACTCAGTATGTTTACATTCACATTAAAACTTATTACTATTGCACTTATAATATAAACCAAGTGTCATTGTACTATTATTATAAAGGCAATAAATATATTTTTTTTTTTTCAAATGGCAGCATACACCATAAATATACTGAAATCAGCATAAATTGGAGTAAACTTCAAAGAATGGCATATGTGCGGTTGTAGATTGATTTATTCAGGCATGTAAACGTTATAACGTATATTCAGTAAATATGTGATTCATATATATTCGGCGAATCGTGGAACCTTATTAATTCCGTCCATTTATCTGTCTAAGGTATATTTTTGCCTTAATCGGAGTAAAGACAAATAATAGGTGTGGCCTATTTCACATAATCTGCCATACCTCCAACCAAATTTAGATGTGTACACATCAACTCATCAATCTGACAAAAATGTTATGTTTTCATTGCATAGGTGGCGCTATAACAACGTGATAAATTTAAATGACTATAGTCAGTCAGGCTGACACTGTACATTTTGCATAATTCATCCTCAAACAAAGCCTTAATATTATTATGTATTATGTATTAGTCGAGAGATTTCAGCCCGTCAGCGTCAATGTGTTTTTCGATTGTAATTTTTAAATATTTTCACTGAATAAAATAACAAACTTGAAGCTGCAGCATCGTCAGAGTTCAGCTCATTACTATTCAAAAGCTTAACTAGCTCTTCTTTTTCATCAGCCGATTTCCTGAATCTCTGTTTCACTGGAGATTTTCATTGTTCGATGATGATCTATCTGTGCACTTTTTACAAAGTTTTTTCACCCCGTCAGAATTTTAATCTTTACAACTGAGCGGCTGAAACTCTACAACGATATTCAGCATCAGCACAACATATGAGATTTCTGCTCTTTGATCCTCTGCAGCCGATCAGCTGTTTTCATCTCCTCCATGGAAAATGCAATAATATCAAACTCTTTATGTAGCACAACCGGACTGGATATCTCAGACCTTTACAGATACAAATGCTGCTTTGTAGTTTGTTATAAAATCCTACAGAATGTGACACTTTATGGTCATAAATATGTAAAATACTGCTTCCCCATTTTGCAGTAAACTAATAAGGAAAGAAGCCTAAAAAGTAATTTCTCTCCTTTTTGGTTGTAGAAACTCATTCACATGCAAAGAGGATTATGGAAGATTAACATCACAGCCGAGGCATGAAGACGCAGAGTTTAAATCTAGATATCTGCATTAAAAATGTTACGTTTATTAAATAAAAATATCAAAACCCAGCAGAGATGAAGTTGGTGATAGTCTGAAGGCTAGAAAAGCAGACTGGTGACTTGATGGTTGGTAGTTTGGTTCCCTGATTCAGACAGAAACAGAGTAATTCAGGACGTGAGCAAGTGTTAGACACAGGATTAAATAAAAAAAATCTCTGCAATCCAGTCTCCAATTACAGAAGTCTGACTTTGCAGATGTCTGTGAAAGACATCTGCAGGAGCACGACTGCTGCCTCTTTAGGGTTTATGGCAGTTATTAGGCTTAGCAGAGCGTATGTGGGCTTTACAGTAATTGGCCATTTGTACTTGTAGAAGAATATGTCCTCTTCTGGTTTCAGCTACAGGTTTGGCTCCAGGCGCCTTTATTAGTTAGTTTTTGCCTTAGTTGCAGTTAGAATCCAATAAAGTGACCTTATATCGAAGCAGGAGGGGACGGTGGAGATGGCTATTGATTGGCAGAAGTGTGTCTTATCAGCTGCTCAGCCGGTGGCTGGTAGACCATTGGGAAAGTGACAGAGGCAATTAAGGAAAGAAGAAAAAAAAGAAGAAGAAGGATTGCAGGGAAAATAGTGTTGAGTTTAGACGGGTTCCATTCCTCACGGGTCAACAGGCAGAGAAAAAACACTGGAGTGTGTCGCAGAGGAGAATAAAAGAAAAGCAAAGTCCATTTATGCTGTGTAAGATTAGCAAAGCCCACACAAAGGTTTCTTTAGAATGAGCTACTGTTGGCATTTTTTGCTTTGGTTTGCTCTCATTGATTCCTTTTCTCTCTCTGTCATAGCTTCTCTCTCTCTCTCTCTCTTACTGCACACACACACACACACACACACACACACACACACAGATCCTGCGTGATGCTCCTATCATTGCCTCACAGTAATTGCAGCTGGCTTCCTGGATCCTGTGCTGTGTATCTCTGGACAGGTTTCCAATCATTTTGCAGGAGGTCTTTGAATACCACTTGTGGAATGGAAATCTGTCAGTCAAGTGTGAGCCGGGGGGGGGNAGATGCTGTAAGGACGGATGAGGCTTAGCATCCCGATGATTCTTTAAGGAGTGATATAGAACGGGGTGGGGCGACGGGATGGAGGGGGTTTGCAGGTTGCAGGGTGAAAGGGGAGAAAAAGGTGAATGATAAGGTGGCGGTGTGAAATTAGCGAGAGGGGAAGATTGGCAGCGTGTGGTAAAGAGGAAACCGGATAAAAGATGAGGAAATGAAGGGGACAGCAGGGAGGAAAGGAGGGAAGGACTGACAGGATAATGAGGGCATGAAAAACAAGCAACGATATTAAATGCTCGGGCAGCAAACAGGATGAAGTAGCAGAATAAAAATGGTCCAGGACAGCTGATGAAGGGAAAATGAATGTAATTTTAAAGCAAGGGACATGAGGACGAACGGAGGAAGAAAACTAGATTGAAAGGAATTGAAGAGGAAGAGTAGACATGTTTCCTTATTGGTTGTCATTCCACTTTTTTTTTTCTTNAAGGAATTGAAGAGGAAGAGTAGACATGTTTCCTTATTGGTTGTCATTCCACTTTTTTTTTTCTTTTTAAATTTCCTGGCAATATATTATAGTTGTGTAAAGCTTTTCAGCAGCAAAAACACAGATACTACTACTAATGGCTACTGACTTAGCTTAGCACTTAGCATGTTCAGTCGCTACGCTACATTTAATACAGTGGTGTTCATAAATGCCAGAAACAATTCCAAACACTGTAAAACATTGCAATGGCTTATGGAATTGCTTCCTTTTATTTCCAGTTTGTTCTGGAATATGCTAAGATACAAATCGAGCCAATGGGATCAGTGTCTCAAGTGAGTTATAAGTCTTTAAAGGACCATACCGGTGATTTAGCACGTTTGAGCCCAATAAATCAGAACTAGTTCGGTTCATGCTACGAACAAATCGCTTCACATTTAATTTGGAATATGAAACCACTTTTTCCAAGTGGTATCAGTTGATTGTTTGGTGCAGATTGATTTGATTGATCCAGATCAAACATACATGAAAAACATCCTAAGGGAGTGATGCCAATACCTGACGTCTACCGATGAAACAGTCAACTTGATTGTACTGCAAATATCTCAGCACTGTTTGAGCATTCAGGACTTAAATTACCAGTAGGTGTTTTTAATCAATGTTCAGGTGTTTCAGAATGGATTTCCTTCTGTTTTCAATTATTTTTGAATCGCGCACAGTTACATAAAATGCTGCCATAAATATACAACAGAAAAGAAACCATCATGCTTCCAGGGCTCAAAGGAGCTGTGCGGCATAAATAAGCATGAAAATATATTCAGGAGTCTGGGGATGAGCCACGGACCTCCACATGCAGCGTTTCATATGGAGCAACATTTAATTTAGTACAGAAGAAGCTCACAACTACAGTACATCAGTCATCTAAATCAAATATCTGCATTGCTGCTCAGCGTGCAGGACAGGCTTGTCACAGATGAAGATAAAAGGCCCAGATGCAGACAAATATCATCTTGTACTGTTCATACAGCTATCTAGATGTGTCTGGACAGTAATATCTTGAATAAATGAGCTGAATACTGAATCGGGCAGGCGCTCAGTAGGCCAACCTGCCAGGTATAAACAAGCTGACAGACACAAAAATGACAAATTCACAAGCCAATCAAAGAAATTCAGGTAGGTAAATTCAAATCAGATCCACCGAGCTCATTGAATTTGATGGCATTAAGCAGCTGGATAAGCAGGCTATTGCTGTAGGTTTTGTTGGATTTTACAATAAATATTTTGTCGGATCTGACAAAATTGCTAGTTTACAGAACCTGGGCGGTGACATTTGTGAAAAAAATAGAACACATGGCCATGACGTGTTAACGAGATAATTAAACTGTGGCCACAAGTCATGATTACGTAGGAACAACTTAATTCTAAACATAAAGACGTACCCTTACAGTAACTTTATTTAACCGATCCAACGCAAAGCTGCACAGAAGACTATGTATGTATCTGCAGGGAATATAGTTCCAGGAGAAGATGACTTTGAGAAATTAAAAACGACCGTCCCTTCTACATTCAGACATACGTGTTAGCAGATGAAACACTGAAGTTTAAGGTGTGTGTATCATCTGACCATTTGTTTTTGAAGAAAGTTTTGGAAATTGTCAGTATGTCGTGTATGCAGGTAGAATTTATTGGGCTTAAACATGCAAAATTGCTGGCATGGTCCTTTAAAGACTCCTTGTTGGTTTCTATCCACAAGCCTTTCTGTGCAATGCGAACATCTTCCTCAACACTTTTAGGTTAAAAATGCAACTCCAAAGTGAGCAGACGGGCAGTGGCGTAGCCAGAAATCACAGTGTGGGTGGGCCCAAAGAAAATCAGGTGGGCGCTGCCCAATCAAGACTATTACCGAGATATTATTATCGAGATACTAAGAGAGATACTATATACTATTACAGAGAATATACACGCTAATGATTACTACCTCTAGCTTGGCAGTGGCATGAAGAGGTGGACACTAAAGAATCAATTGCTGCTACATCACATGCTAACAGTGACGGCATTAAATCCATACTCGATGGCGTTAGCTGAAAGGCTAATGGCGTAGGACGGGAATCTGAGTTGAGGAAGATAGCTGAACTGTCACAGGTTTCTCCTCTTCCTGCTCCTCCCATCGTTGCTTTATGACAAACTTTATCAAATTACTTTGCATCACCATAACAGTTGCTGATCAGGCTTTGATGCTTCACGTTCAGCAGGTGAAACAGGAAGTGTGCTCAGTCAGGACTGCTGCTAATTGGCTAAATGTGCTACAAAAATGTACAGACAAAACGCAAGACACAACAAATAAGAAAAGTGAAAACTACTCGTTGGATTAATGCGCCACATATGTTACAAGCCTTGTGATTGGGTGGGCCTGAAGTCCAATTGGGTGGACCTAGGCCCACCCAGGCCCACGCTACTGTGATAGGGGAAGTTGACCATTATTGTTTCTCTGTACTAATGGCACAAAGGTGTGAATGTACACAAAGATATTCTATTTTTTCTTTTATACTCAAACACACCTTTGGAAAAGTACAGTAACAAGTTCTTTTCTTTTCCAAACCACCAACCAACAATAAAAAGGAATCAAATAAACACTTGAGCTGCAGCCTTGACCTCCGACTCGCCAGTGACTCACCCACAGCTTTGAGGGAGGCATACTTGTTGAGATCTTTGTTTTGCTGCTGCTGCTGCTGCTGCTGCTGCTGCTGCTGTTGCTGCTGTTCGTAGACGTGAGCCAGCTGGCTGAGGGCAGGGTAAGGGTGCTGCTGGCCCATGCTGGAACCCGGTCCCACATTGTTGTTGATCTGACCTCCCTCTGTGGACGAGGACACACACACACACACACAATAAATCAAAGGTTACAACAGATTACAGCAACTCAGGATGGATCTCTGCCTCAGCACTGCAGTCCACTGAGCAGCTTAAAGGACAGTACCACCAATATTGCACGTCTCAGCGCAATATACAGTATACAATCCACATACATGTTACGTTACCGACAACCATTTCCCAAAATATACTACTGGAGAGGTAAATTTTAGAATTTTTTTCCTACCTTCCAGACTGCCATTGGTTTCAGTTCATTCTACTACGCTATAAAAAAATCAACTTGTAGAGACTTGGAACATGCTTGTGATACATAATCCATCACAGCAAACATGCCTATTAAGTGTTTATTGTCTAAGTAATTTTATTTAATGGGTCCAACACAGAGCTGCATAGAAGAAAATGTATGTCTCCACCAGGGAAAATAGTCCCAGGAAAAGATGGGACTATGGGGTGGTATGGTCCTTTAAGGTGGGTGTATCACTTGACATTTGATTTTGAAAGATTAGGGGATTTGTCAAAACAACAGGAAAACCAATTTTATGTTTTGGAAATTTGTTGTCAGTAATATAGTGACTCAGTAATATGTTGGGCTTCAACATGCAAAATCGCCAGTATGGTCCTTTAAGTGGGTCAGATGCCTTGCTGAATGGGCTTTTGGGAAAGCCTCACTTTCACTTCTTCCACCAAGTGTCTCTGGAATTTTGTAGTCACCATTTTTATGTGAAAAGGTGTATTTCACACCCATCCCTGTCAGTAAAAGTCAGAATCTCTGCTCTGGTTCACTGTGGGCTTTTTCCACAGTTCCTGCTGTATTTAACGCTTCTAACACACATTTTGACAGAATTCAATGTGTATAAATGTAGGCTTATATGTCACATCTCTGCTGTACGTTACATTACCGACTATTAGATTGACCCTGCATAACAGTACATTTATGTAAGTGGTAGAGCCGAAGTACTCCTGTTCTGCAATACATTTTTTTCATGAACCTTTAAGTTGCAGTAATGCATTTTACATCCTGTAGCTTCCACACAAGTAGTACAGTTTTTAATCTAGAATAAGAAAAAAAAAATCATGTTTTCTCAATTAATGCCACCCACTTTTGGTTTATGCCCAATCCATATACAGTGTCCATACAGATATAACTACATATACCTGTACTTTTTGAAGGTAACCGATAAAAATACAGGTAGTTACTTTGGTTAAAACCCATAATTGTAAGTTTTTGTGTGTATTTGTTAGGTTAGCCTAGGGTTGCACACATAGGAATGCAAACATAGCATTGTCCAATCCTCTGTATTTATTATAATTTAATAATTAATAATTAATAGTGCACATAGGCTCTCTCTCCTTTGTTAAGGAGGTAAAAAGAGTGAATGTACAATATACAGGAATGTTTTGTACTGTAGTTTTAAAGGACCATACCATCCATTTTGCATGTTTGAGCCTAATATATTCAATTTTCATACATGTTACGTTACTGACAATCATTTCCCAAAGGATAAAACTGTATTTCAGCTTTTCTGATATTTTGCAAAATCTCTTAATCTTTCAAAATAAATTATTCAAGTGATACACCCACCTTAAAAATCCATGTTTCTCCTGCTAATAGTTATGCAGCCTTATGAAGTCACAGTCCTTTAAATTTTTCCATAAACGCAGGTCTTCTATTGGGACTACATTCCCCGGTGGAGGCATACATTCACTCTACGCTTTTTATTACACTTAAACGCTAAAATTATGTAACTTCAAAATAAAATCCTGAATACACGTCTTGTTGGTGATGATGGATTACCTATCCCAAGAACATTTCAAGTATCAACAAGTTGATTTTAATAGCAGAATGAACTGAAACCAATGGAGGTCTGGAAGGTAGGAAAAACATTTTTAATTCACCGTTCCAGTAGTATCCTTTGGGAAATGATTGTCAGTAATGTAACGTACAAAAATTGAATATAGTAGACTCAAACATGCAAAATGGACGGTATGGTCCTTTAATCATCCCTGTTATGCTTTGCTTCTCTCATAATCAATGGAACCCAAACCTTTAATTAACTTCTGTTGTAGCAGTCATAAATCAATGCTATCAGCTAATTTGACCGTTTTCTAAACGCTGATTTCCCTCTGATTGGGTCAGGCCTCTGAGAGCCTCATTATCCAACGTTATAACGCTGCTTTCCAATAAGCAAGTCAAAGTTTGATTAATGAAAGTAAGCAATCTTGAAAAATTAACATTATGTGAAAAATACAAACAACGAGAAAGCGAAGAAACATTCTAGTGACTTCAGAAGACTTTTGGGATATTTTCATTGAAATATAGCAAAAAGACTCCATTTGGAGAGACCCAGCAGCTTTGATTGTCATCACTCAGTGTGAATATAATGCACAGTAGCTGGCTATAGAGTCACCCCCCCCTCCCCCAATTCATTTCCATCTCCAGGCTTGTGTTCTAACAAAATGTGTTCTGCTTACAAAATGTGCAAATTCTGTCACAATACACTAATTAAATAAGCAGCAAAGGTGTGCGGTTTTTTGTAATTCTCCACTGAAATAACACCGTACAACTTGAAATAGCAGCTGCTAATCATTCTAAAACACCGTAAATCAACAGCTTCAAATCATGTTGTGTTGATTTACAAGAAATCTAGCTGACTTTGGGAACCAATTATAATTAGGAGGCAATCAGTCATCTGCACCTCAACACATTTCCAGGTAGCCTTCTCAGTGGACAACACAGGCAGCTTGAGAGCCCTACAAGAGAAGAGCAAGCCGAGCAAAAAACAGCACCGTCTACTCTGAAGCACAGCCAAATGCTAAAATACGTCTGGGGAATAAGGGGCCACTCTCTTTAGAATTGTCCTCCTGTGCTGAGCTTGGAAGATAATTGCCGTTGCTGAAGGAGCGGGGCGTCTCTGCTTCGAGAATATCACCTTAAAAGCCCCAAATACTGCCACACTGTTGATAATTTCAAGTACAAAGACATTCAGGAGAAGAGAGCTGAGGAAGGGAGCAAAAGCCAAACAGGAGGAAAAGAGAGGAAAGTGGCAGAGAAGGAAGCGTAAAGAACGAAGAAAGTGAGAAAATAAGTTAGAAGTGGAGAGCTGGCAGAACATAAAGAAGAGGTGTCTGAGAGCACAGAGGGAGCTCAGTAAATTCAGCTAGGCGGAAAACACAACTTTTTCTGAAGGGCAAAGAGAAAGTAAGACATGGATCATCCTAATTTCCCTCCCTTCCTCTTTGCTTCCCTTTCTTTTCAAGTCCTCTTATTGCTACTCCTAAAGATGGCCTTTTATTCCACAGAAAAACAGAAATGGGAAAGTTGTGTTGCCACATCCTGACATGCGACAATATTGATTTCTTCTGCCATTTTCCCCCATTTCATCTCAGCGGCGGGTTGTTGAGATACAGCGGGGAGGCATGTTCAAAGACCGGAAACCTGTGCGACACGTCACGGAACAGCAAGTCACATTGTGTGTTGTCAGTTAATTATTGACTCTCCTCATCCCAGAATTCCACTCACACTGTAACCTTACAGGCCGCTGAGGCAAACACTTTGCGACGTGCTGAAATGGCTCAGTAATATTTGTTCTCCCTCATCGGCGCCAGCGATGGAGGCATGAATTTAAACAAATTCAAACTGAGGCTGTAAGAGAGAGAGAGAGAGAGAGAGAGAGAGAGGGAGCAGGAGAGGTAGTGGAGAGGTATAAAGGGCAGAAAGGAGAGTGGGGTTGTAGGAGGAAAAAAGGCCATCGAGAGAGGAAGAGAAGGAACTGATGGCAATGAGTCATGGCTGATGCACAAGCCCCCCCATCCCCCCCACCCTATATGCACTTTAATAGCATTTCCAAAAAAAACAACATTCACTCCAGCCGTGCTGAAAGCCGTCCCACTGTTTTATTTTTCATAGGAGGCCAGATTGGATGGGTATGAGGTCACACATTTTCTGACTTCGGAATTGATTTTATCTGGTTAAACAGTGGCAATAGTAAAATTCATTCAATCATTCCAAGCGCAGGTGCATCACCTTCTATAACCTTTTTGTCCGGCACTCTTGCTGTAAAAATGATTTCCAAGGAGTTCTTGAGCGGATATGGAAATGGCAGAGCGGTATTCCAAACGCTAATGCAAAACAAGACGGAGCTGCGTTTTAGTCTGATGGATGTTAAGATCCCCTCAAAACACATCAGAGTCGTCCATTAAATTTATGAAGAACATAAACGTATACTGGCATGTGTTTTAAATTACAAATTGATGTTTTTATTCACCAAGGTGGCATTAAGTTGATGTAAATATATAGTCAAGACACTCATAATATGACAAATGGTTATTGCTGCTGGAAATGATTTATACTTAATGTTTTTTTTACATAAAAATGCAATTTACTATTTTTACAAAGGCGTCTCTAATAACCAACAATTAGAATGTAAACATGATTAATTAAGGATAAGCTAAAAGAGTTTATCATCAGGACACTAGAGTAATGGCCACTGAAAATGAGGCTTTTGCAGTTTTATGAGAATTAATCATAAATCAGTCATTTCCAGCAGTAATAGCCATTTGCAGCATTATTAATGTCTTGGCTTTATATTTACATCAATTAAATGCCCCATTGATGCAAAAAAGTGTAAATTTCTATGAAAACATGACAATTCTGGGTGATTCCAAACTTTTGAATGCTCATGTAAACATAATTGCTCCAGTCTGGATCTGAATCTAAATCAAATTTAATCGAACAGAAAACAAAAATTGCACAGCAAGTGACACATTAATATTCTTTTCCTTTATTGCTTTGTATGGATTTTATTTTAATATTTTCTATCACAAGAGAGCGCTGCGATCCACTCCGAACTCAAAACATTCCACGTCCTGATCTAAACGTGTTACAGCACTTCTGCTGGGAAAAACATGGATGCTGCAGCCAGAAACAGTGCTCAAGTAAAAGTATAGTTACTTTATGAGAATAGTAACTCAAGTATAAGAGTAGTCACCAAAATAATTACTTGAGTAAGAGAGTATCTGTAAAAAGATTACTTGAGTAGTGAGTAACTTTGATCAAGCTTATTCTTTAGAATAATCAACAAGCTNTAAAAAGATTACTTGAGTAGTGAGTAACTTTGATCAAGCTTATTCTTTAGAATAATCAACAAGCTAGCCTGTAGCTTCTAATACAATCAAAATCATATCATATAAAGAAACAGTAGACAGTAATAAATCAAATATTTACCACATAACAAGTCATGACAATTCTGGCCTGGCCCCAAGACAGTTAGCTAGGTTAGCTTGATGAATTTACTCAGAACAGAACAGGAAAACTTGAGTTAGCATTAGCAGCAGCAGCTAGTTAAGTAGCTAATGTTGCAGCTTACCGCCACATTTCCTCAAGTTCCATGCTGATTCTTAGAAGCTGAAATGTCACATTTTTAGCGAGACAAAGACGCAACGCATCATGTAGCTGCTGGTTTTGGTAGTAAGTTGGTGGTTTCGGTGTAAGATGGCCAGACGAAAATGCCAATGATGCCGGGACGAATAACTCTGTAACTGTCCGCTGTTTCTCCCTTTCTATTTTTAGAATCCATTTTTTGTCTAAGCACCAAGAAAATTACGAAAGAAAAAACTGTGTTTGCTTAGTTTAAGTTCATTTTAATATTATATTGTGCGTGCAAAGGCCACCAGCCAGCCCACCTATCAACTCTCAACCAATCGTTGTCACAGAGATGATGGGACGCTGAATGTGATTGGACCAAACCCAAAGCAGCAGTCGGACATTCGGTTTCACTTCAGAGCAGAGAACTTTTACTCGTTGCATCCGAGTGGTGTCTCGCAGATAATACAAATAAAAAAGTAACACAAAGAGCGCGACCAAATGTAATGGAGCAAAAGTATATTTTTTCTTCATAAATATACTCAAGTATGAGTTAGAAGCATCCTGCAGTAAAACTACTCAGTAAAGTACAATTTTGTGAAAAAAGTTACTTAAGTAAATGTAACAGNATCCTGCAGTAAAACTACTCAGTAAAGTACAATTTTGTGAAAAAAGTTACTTAAGTAAATGTAACAGTGAATGGATGCGTTACTACCCACCTCTGGCTGCAGCAAGTTCATATTTTCACGGTAAGCCTGTGAATCTGCGATATATTTCTACACATCACGTAAAAAATCAAGTTTTATCAACTACAAAATAATATCAGAACCAGATCAGGTTTGTCCGAGTTCCAAGTCAAATTGATTGCAGCATTACATCGGCATCTCCACTTAGCCATGACCCCTTTTGCGCCCAAGTTTAAAGACTTGGAATTTAAATATTGTTCATTTAATGACCTTTCCGGGACCTGTGATGATGTGGAAATTAAGTAAGTGGACCTGTAAGACTCGTGTTTGAGTATTTCAGCTAATAGACTTCACTTAGCTGGCAGTAAATGTGAAGGATGGGCGACTATTAAAGCCCAGATGTTCCTTTACAAACGTCTCAGCTTCGCTTACAAGCAAGCTAATGCTTCATTTGTTTTAGTCGGGATGATAAAAGTCCACTCAGCCCATCTGACCTCATGACAGCTTGTGACATTAGCAAAGAAAAGATCCTGCTACTCCGAAATCAAAATAAAAAGGTGCTTTATTAACCTGGCTGTTACCCTTTAAAATAAATGAATAAATAAATAAATTCCCACTAATGCCAAAGAAATACATTTTAAAATATTGCTCTGTATTTATCCTGCAAATCCTTTTATTCCCAAATATATGGACATTGCAGATCTTTGTAATTTTCTTTCGTAAGCAAGGGAAACAAACCGTACCTCATCTTTTCTTTCACTGTAATTGTACAAAATTTGTGGCAAAATCTTGCCGCCCATATGTCCAATTGTATTAATAACTCTGACTGTTTCACTATAAAAGACATAATTATTTATTCCCAGGATAAAGAAAAAACCCTTTCAGTTTATTGTCTTTTTTCCCCTTTAATGGGAAAATTTTATATTTATAAGTGTACATTCTGTAAAACTCCTAATTTCTTGTTAGAAATTAAATGTTGAATTCTTTAAAGCTTTAGAACAACCGCAAACACCTTTTATTATTGTCTTCCTATGATGAAATATTTATTGCTGGCCCCAACTTCAATACCTTATATATAGTTTCTTTTAATCCTTATTTATTTTACTTAATCACTATTTTTCTTGTTACATTTATTAGCATTTGAGGCTTTTTTATGTGACTGTAAAGCTAATTACTGTAATTGACTTTGTGTTTTGTATATTTTCTTTTCTGTCATTCAAATTCTTGTTAATAAAGCTTCCAAAAAAAAAAAAAAANTACTCATACTGTACACACACACACACACACACACACACACATACACACACCAGCTCAGTGATGGAAACAAACACACACTGTGATGACTGACAGCTGTCATGCAGGATGATGAATGATGAAGAGGATCTGCTGACATTTTGCCTCAGCAAAGTGACTAAACAGCAGCACCTCAATATAAAAACGTAGATATTTCAGCCATAATCAGCTTTTATCCCATCACTGCTTATAATCTGTTTATTGAACATTTTGACTTTGCTTTTCCAACAGAACCAACACATTTCAGCTGCAGAAGCTTTGCTTAGCCGAGGTTACAGGACAACAATAAATGGGTAGAAGCCAAAAAGGCTACCAGAAACCATTAAAAACAACTAAACAAAGCATTCAAACCTTTATCGAGGACTAAAAATCTCTCAGCTCAGCTGTTACTTTCAAGTCAAGTTGACAGAAAAGGCATATGAGGTGCAGAATGAAAGGTCATAGGTCAACAAAATCAATCATAGAAGCGCTGAATGTATAAAATCAGGTTTCCATACAGTCACATTTATGACTAAAGGGCCAGGAGTGATGGCCTAAAGTTAGAGAAGCCAGTTGTGCCCTTGAGCAAGGTATCTAACCCCCAAATGCTGCAGTGGAGATGCTGCAGAGACGTCTGTGGTTGTACTGGGCAGTTAAAATAAAATGAAATTTGCTTCCTCCAACATACCGACATTCAGGGCGGGGTCTGCACCTGACACAATTCCTAACTCTCCGACTCCTCCAGGCAGCAGCTGGCCAGATGTTGAAGAGGTGTGAAAGTGGGGAGAGTTTTAATTTCTCTCTCAGTGCTCCGAATCAAAGAGTTCCGTTGCAAAAACAGATAAACTTCAATTTTTATAAATTTTGAAGTCATTTTTTAAAAGTTTTGTATTCCAGGTAATATACGGTAGATGAAGTTGTACATTACTTGTGTTCTGTTAATTTATTTTAACCTGACATCAGTTTGATTGATATGATCAGAAAGGCACAATACAAAAACACAATTTTTACTTTTTTTTTTTTTTTANTTTTTTTTTTTTTTTTAAAGAAATCGAGTTCAACTATTTTTGCAAATGAAGTCTTCATATTGCCTTGTGGCAAAATAATAATAATAATATTGAAGTTTCCTCATTCATTTCAGTGAGAACAGTACAAAGGCCCAAAATGCATGATAATATTTGAGGCAAAAGTGGCGTAATGCACATTATCCAGCAAAGCTATGTACAGCTACACATAGCAGTTATCTTTTCTGCTACGCAGCTGATGAGTAACAAGCCTTAACGAACTGACAATACACTCGTACCCAACCCGAGCCAATCAACTCTGATTTTATTGGTCCTGCTTCAAAGAGCCGTCTNCACTCGTACCCAACCCGAGCCAATCAACTCTGATTTTATTGGTCCTGCTTCAAAGAGCCGTCTCCGCCCTCAACGGGGACGTGATGACCTGATTGGCTCAAACGTTTGATAGCATTACAAGCAGAGACAGAGCGCCACGTTTACAACACCGGAGACTTTCCAGCATTCAGACGTGGATAATCTGCAACTTTATCGTTTCCAATCCACAAATTCGACGGCGAGCACGGTTTGGTATGGCTTTGGTCAGATTTGCCATCGTGGATAAATAACATTAGTGTTGACTAATGCTGCGTTCACAGACCTCGGAACTCAGATTTTTAGGACTTCTTACTTGGAAAAATGCGTTGGAACGGCACTTGAAGTCGGAGCTCCGGCTGGGAAACTCAGACAAAATGATCTACTGACTTACCGAGTATGACATCACAAACATAGTGGTGAGCTTTGTGAATGGAAATGATCAGCTAAAAGGCGAATAAAGTATTTTTTCCTTGCTTAAAATTGAAAGAAAAAGGTCAGAACATTTCACCAAATTAAATATCTATTTAGTATAATAACTGTTTGCCATTGATACGTAAGTGTAAATAATTTCATAATATTACTTCTCTACACTGTGATTAATATCATTGTAAAACAACCAAACAGTCCTGTAGTCTAACTTTACTTTAGTTAGCATTTATTAATTAATTTTACAGTATTTATTGATGTTCAGCTATGCTTTTTTGATTACATTTGGCTGGAACGGTTTGAGTTTGGAAGTTGGAACTTCCAACTGGGAAAAATTTGACTTGCGATGTCTGTCGAACGCAGCGTAATCTGAGAAATGACATACAAAAAACATGATGTTAATGCTTTCAAGTCAATCAGTCACAAGTTATCTAGGAATACTTAGAATGCAGAATAGGCTTTATGGATGTTCTAAGCTGGCTAGCTCATCCTCTTGCATGCTTTCTGCACCCTTTAGCTTTTCATCAGAAGCAGGATCGTCCCGTAGAGTTATGTAGAGCGGGTTGATTGATTGCGTTGATGATGATGAGCTTATGTTCGCTTCAGCATTAAGCGAAGTGCAAAAACATTACTGTGCCCTGCATAATACTGCAGACTCATTCAGTATGAAAACAGCAATTTCAAAACCCTCGCCGTCTCCCACGTGGGAAGCCAGACATCTAGCTTGAAGCCGTGAAGCGATCCTCCCAGGGCAGCAGCGATATCTGAGCTTTTCTTCATGTCATAGATGAAAATGCATACCGTTCTGCTGCGCTGAATGGGTAGACGGCGGCTGTAATGTCTGGGCTTTGTTCATACTGCACAGTTGCATTTGTGCATGACGAAGTGGGAAATATATTTTTAAAAAAACACATCAGAGAGACAGAGTGATGAAGAGCACATGCATGTAGGAGTGTTTCAGCCCTATGCTTAGCTTGGCTCCATCGCTACGAGCGGCATTGTGTAATTTTACCGCTTGTTCCATTTGGCGCTAAGAACCTGAAAGCAGCTGATTCATGATTCTTCCCTTTTTCGTGCCGCTCTGCAAACGGATGAACCCTTTTCTCTTTTTGTTTTTTCAGCTGCAAAAACTGCCTCCTGTCATTACCCAACCCTCTTCACCTCTCTCTGTTTCTATCTCTCTCTCGTCATGGCAACAGGATTCTCTTGTGTAGTATTTTCTCTGCAGCACACAGTGAGTTTGCATTGTCCCGCAGTCACCCGCGCCCACATATCAACAGGCAGGCCGGCTGTACTGTACCGAGAAAGTCATTGTTATGCAACCTGTGTTATGCTGCCTGCTGCTTTGTCAGTCTGTCTGTTCATTCTCCGCTCATTCCTCACGTGTCTGCGCGCTGCTTCTTCTAGGTCAAATCCCAGCAGCGTTGTCAGCGCTGCGTGTTTTATCGAAGAACTTGCTGCAGTTTTGTTAAAAGGAACTTTTATGAGAAGCCTTTGGTACAACTGAGCGAAACATTTATGTTGACACAAAAGCATACGCAGACTCCAAAAACAAGCTGCTTGTGCTGGGATGTCAGTAGTAGTTTTTGACCTCTAGGTGGCAGAAAACTCAAAAACAAGCGAAATGAGCGACAATCCTGATGTATTATCACTAGGGCTGGGCGATAAATCGACTTAATCAATTAATTCGAGTTTACGTTTTGGCACCATGTGTAAAATGGCTGAATCGGAAAACTGAATTTTTTTTTTTTTTTAAACTACTATCTATTTTTAACGGGGAAAATGTGGCAGCGAATTGTTCTCCGTCAATCAAACCTGTTCCCATTTTGTGCGCATTAAACCTACAAACCTTGTTTATACTTTTGCGTGTCCATGAGGGTCCACGGCTCTGCCTACAGTGGATACAGACACGGTTTCCAACTTTACCAATCAGCCATCCATCACATTCACTGATGTCACACCCACAAAGCTTTCAGCAGCTCAGACATGCTAGCAAGATGCTAACAAACACTTCGACTGAAGATGAGCTCGTTTCTAAAAAGGTAACGTCTCTTCATCATTTCGAAGTTGTTTGGTTTTGCGCTTCACGGCGTGGAGCTCCTATAAACGTTACAGACCCGTTTGCTGCACGCCGTGAAGCGTGCAGCAAACGGGTCTGTAGGTGGAAAACTGTAACATGTCAGAGCATCAAGAGGCAGCAGACAGGAAGCTGGACATCCTGCTAAAACCTTTCAGTTTAAAAGGTTTTGGTTAGAAAGACCAACAATTTATTATTTTAATAAAGAAAATACTCAGTTTAANAAAAAAAAAGAAAAAAATCAGTTTAAATCAAAAATTGGCCATCAGTGTGAAAAAAGTCCACATTTTATTTTTAGGCCATATCACCCAGCCCTAATTATCACCTTATAATTCATTCCTTTGCAGATTGGCTAACTCGGCTCACTAGGAAGACCACCTCTGACCTGAAGATCTCATGACTCGGCCGTCTACTAGTCATTAAATTTGTGTTTCTGTTGCTTGGTGTTCGGCGGGGAGCTTCCAGACAGACAGCTCATCACAGCTTTTTTAGGAATCTGCTGCCTCCTCCTCCTACAGGAAATAGGCTTGATTACAGTGGCTAAGACTAAACTAAATGTTTGGAACACATATTGAACCAGATCCAATTCTAATATTCCTGGGTATTTCTGAACGGACTCTTCAGTGGAAGAAAGTACATCAACAGTTCCTTTTCCAGAGTCTAACTGCTGCAAAAAAAGTCATTCTTCTATTCTTCTATTGGAAAAAGAAGGATGTCCCACATCTAAACAATGGACTGATGAGCTAACTAATATTTACAGTATCATCTGGAAAGAATAAGATATTTACAAAATGATAGATTAGATTACTTCAGTAAGGATTGGAAACCGTTTAGGGTATATTTGAAGCTGTGTTGATTTTTTTGAATACCAGTATTTTTGTTATGGTTCTTTTTTGAATTCTGCTGTAATTAAGGCTTTTATGTTATTGAATTTCTAATTCAGTTGAGCTGCTGCCCTGTCTTATTTATTTATTTATTATTATTTACTCAGTTATTTAATTATTTTTCCTTTCTTATCCATGGGGTGTATATTGTTTGTAAATATTTGCCTTATATTATTATNTTAATTATTTTTCCTTTCTTATCCATGGGGTGTATATTGTTTGTAAATATTTGCCTTATATTATTATTGCTTGCTGTTAAATTTAGAAATTTAAAAAATAAAAGGGTTAAAGACTAAACTATACAGTACATGTGTAGCTGCAAAACTTACGAAGAAAGAGAACCCGCACAACTCTAATGTAAAAATGATAAGCTGGTGCCTGGTCACAACAGCAGTTCATACATCAAAAATAAGAGCGGCACTCATGGCTTAGCGCTCATAACTTTTAATCTTAGAACTCGGGCAGTCAGATACGGACGCGTTTCAGCACAAAGCCATCTTCAGCGTCAAAACTTAAACACTTCTAGCTGCAAAACTTAAACATTAAGCTAAGAGCTCTGTAGACGCGTAGAGTTTGGCTATAATTTGTGCATTTGTCACTTTCATATGCAGGACTGGCCAAAAGTATTGCACAGGTCAGGTCAGGAGCATGCGCTGGGCTGCAAGTTGCCACATCCACCATGTGATGGAAATCCTTATTGGCAAGCATCCCAGCAGACACGCGGTCCATGCCCATCTCGTGGAAGTACCCATCCGTTTGCCACAGCCAGGCGTTACGTGGCGTTCCCCTCGGACTGGTCTATTACTGGGGTCCTCAGCAACGAGGCACCTGATGCTGGATCATCCTCGGAAAAACGTAAAACATGGCTGTCGTGTCGCAACTGGCGCTCCCTCACAATGCTGGTAGTCGGTCTCATCCGGGCGTCACAGAGCAACCGCTCATTTGACGCAAAGTCAAACCAGCGGTACCCAAGGATTCTCCAGAGAGACGAGTACCAAAGACGTCCAGTCGTCGTCGTCGCCACCCCGTATTTTTGTGAAAATTTTTCTTTCTGAGTTAAAATACCATCCAACACAACAAAATGTGTTTTTTAGTGTGTTAGAGTAAGTACAACTGAAAAAAAGCCAATAGTTGTGAGTAGGAAGACAGTTTAGACATGTTGTTAAGATTTGAAGAATACTCATATTATTAGTAGAGATCAAACAGGAAGTTAAAACATCTTCTTTGAGGTCAGAGGTCAAATGGTTTTNTTATTAGTAGAGATCAAACAGGAAGTTAAAACATCTTCTTTGAGGTCAGAGGTCAAATGGTTTTCAAATGTTTTCACTGACTTTTAGAAATATTATAGTCATATTACCTACTCTGAAATCCACATTTAAGTCTAAAGAATAGTTGAATTTTCTGAACGAATACTCAAATACTTGTAAAAATAAATGAATCTTGTGTTTAGAGAGGTACATTGGTAAAGTTTACACAAAAATACAGGGAGGGGGGCAGTACTTTTGGCCAGTGCTGTACATATGCCCATTAAGAAAATATATAAGTATATAAAAGTAATAATGCCTGGTTTCCTGCTTTTTTTCGTGCCTCTGGTACTCCGGCTTTTTCTAAGATACATGGCTGTTGTCAGTAAAAAATATTTTATCTCCAAAATGTCAACTTTTCAAGAACTCTGACTATAGTCTTGTATTGTAAAATGAATGGTTGTAAGTACGCAGCTCCATTAGCTCCGTTACACAAAGTATTTTTACATCAGCTACAGAGAAATGACTCAAACCTGCATTAGTCCTTCAACTGATCTGAAAGCATACAAATCCTCACAATTGGAGACATGAGGTGGGAGTTGGGGCTGTTCGTTAGGGTTCATTCTTCACAATGAGTCATGAGTGACTTCAATTTTCACATTTGAGTACATTTCACTACTAATACACATTTTGATCACACACCTGATTAGCTGCATCAGGTGAGAAATGGAAAATATGCAGTGCTGCTGTCCGGAGAACACGATCGAGAACACTGGTGTCTCGTTATTTACGTGAAATTCCAAATACAGGATTTAACTTTTAACACGATACCAGTATCTCAAACTGAACAGTATGTCAATAAATGTACTTAGGATTTTACCATCTCTGATAAATATAGCATCAACATGAAAAACCAGATATCTGCAGTTTTCCAAAGCTGTTGCCAGCATCGTTCTGTGAAATGAGGACCTGGAGCTGTGATGGTCCAAATTATTCACCCCAATGTGACAGATGCTTCTGTGTGTGTAGGAGTGTGTGCTGGTCCTCACTTCTTCTTCTTCACACTCATATTTAGTCACACTGAAAAACAGTAAAGAGGTTTGCGAGTCTGCGATGCAAAAAAAAAAAAAAAANAAAAAAAAAAAAAAAGCGGAGGGAGCTTCCTGCTTATTTCTGCTGCTGTCTGTGCAGCACATGAGAGGCATTGCATCTTTCTTGACCTCATCCCTTCCTTCGTATCTCTCTCCCGCAGCTCTCCCACTCGGCGAGGACAGTGAGGATCACAGGCGACTGCTGAGCTCACCGGAATTTCTTAGAGATCATCAGAAGCCCAGCGTAAAATCCCCATGTGGCTGTCGGTAAGACGAAGAAGTTCATGTAGAAGTTTGATGCAGGTTTTTTTTTCTTTGAGCAAGGACGCCTTCACCGCTGCATGTTTGGGCCCTGAGGTGAAAACAGGACCGCTGTGCATGGGGGAGAAAATTATCTGACCCTTTTTATATAGAAATGAACGAGCAGAAGGAGAGAGAGTAACAATGAGAGGAGAGCAGATGTTGGAGGATTTGTGGTCTTGCTACCTGCTGGTCTGTCAGCAGTGGGAGGCAAGTTTGAAGTCTCAGGGCCAGAAGTGCTCATAGATAGAAACTATGTGATACGCAAAGTAGTCTGTGGCCTCTAGTGGTGAAAGTAATACTCAAATCTTTAATTTACTACATGTTCAAGCACTACTATGATAATATAGTCCATTACGGGTTTAAAAATTCCTAAAAAGTACACTGTAAAATGTGACAAGTTGATCTTACTTTAAAAAATCGAGGAAATCGATTGCCCTGAAAAAGGTAAGTAAATATAACTATATAGTCTTCAAGTAGACATAAAGTAAACATAACTTAAGACTAATAGTTATATTTACTTACCTTTTTAAAGGCANGTAGACATAAAGTAAACATAACTTAAGACTAATAGTTATATTTACTTACCTTTTTAAAGGCAATCGGTTTCCTCAATTTTTTAAAATTAAAATCAACTTGTCACATTTTACAGTGCAGGATGTGAAATTCATTAGTCTATTTAGATGACCAGAATTCTATNGTCACATTTTACAGTGCAGGATGTGAAATTCATTAGTCTATTTAGATGACCAGAATTCTATTGGACGTTATGTTTGCAGAAGTCCTGCAGCATTCCTGAAAAGGAAAACGTTCTAGAATGCTTTACAGTTTAACACGGCACAGACTGAATGCAGTCTTAAAAAACAGACAGATATATATTTGCATTTGTGCATGGAGAAATCTACATCTGCACTGTAAAATGTGACAAGTTGATTTTACTTTAAAAAAAATCTAGGAAACCGATTGCCTTGAAAAAGGTAAGTAAATATAACTATTAGTCTTAAGTTCAAGTAGACAAAGTAAACATAACTTAAACTTAAGACTAATAGTTATTCGTAAGTCGGACGTTCGTAAGTCGTGGACTGCCTGTAAATATGGACTGAGCGATCGGAAGCCTTATGAATGAAAAGCAAACTTTCAGAGGCTTCAAAAGTCAGACTGCTTTAAAACCCAAGACTTTGCTGTGCGATGCAAAACCGTTTTTACAGCAAATGTAGACAAAATAAAATGAGCATTTGCATGGACATTTGAGGGCAAAAGCCAGGCGATGTTGTGCAATATGATTAATGGATCTTATCATATTAAAGGCATGTCACCGGCACCAACATTTATTCATACATTTGCCATAAACCGCCTTAAGGGCTTGGCTGTGCATGGTCATAAATAATAAATCTCAGTAGCTAATCCTTAAGGCTGCTGTAACAGCGCCGTGAAACAGCGTGTCACATCCTCCGTCTTATATACGGCCTTGTTTTCCAAACATTGTTCATCTCATTATCATCACCATATGCTGCCAGGTTTGTCTTCCTCATTAGCGCATCAGTACACTCCCATTTAGAAACAGAGAGATTCATGAAATTCTTAAGAAAAACAGAGCAATGCTGCACAGAAAAAAGTCTGTTCCTAAACTAATGGTATATCTCCGTGTAATCCTCCTGAGGACTGGCCATTAAACAGATAGGAGCGTGCAGCAGAGAAGCGTGTTATTGAAAAGTCTGTCATGGGAAAAGGCGACGGGGAAATGATAACGCAGAGAGAATAGCTTATCTACCCTTAATTGCTCTTCGCTGAGCCTTTCAAACCACAATGACTTCCGCTGCACCCTTTTATGATCGGAGCCTTCCATCATACTCATCCTCATTTTGAACGGTGATCGATTTCTATTGTTTGTTCTTTTTGTCCTCTCTTACTCACGACGGAGCCTTCGCTGCAGAATTCACAACTGTCTTCCCCTGGTATTGTCTTGTCACGTAATAATGAATTGACTCAAGTCTCCTGGGACGTTGTTAAATGCAGTCGCTGCATCAACAGTATAATATCACTCTGAAATCCATCAAAAGTACCTGAATGCTGTTTTTGAACGAAATATCTCACTCCAAAGGAGTTGTAATCTGTGCAGGGATTCCTGTAAATATAGATGACTGACTGTCCCACGAGTGACTTTCATTGACCGAATTACATTATTTTCCCTTTGTTTTCTTAGATTTGTATGCGAAAACCAGCTTCTCAATTGCAGCAGATGGTAGGGCAGCCATTTGTAACAGCATTAAAATGTGTCAACTGATTCTTACTCATTTAAAAGACAAAAAAATGCTCTTTATGGCATCTTCAAGGAGTAAACGGAAACAGCTCATATGTGAAGGATACTCAATTAAACGAAATGTAAAATGACTCCTCCAGACACCGAGGCCTGCTTAGAAGAAGCTTAAAGCAGTCTTGGCGCTGCTGAGAATTGCTGGTGACAGATGTGTGGGAGAAAACAGAAAGAAAGAAAAAACCTTGGAAAGAAAAGTTGCCAGATCCTGATCATTAACTGCAATTTTATTTGGACGAGGAATCATGCGCCGCTTTGAATGCATCTTCCATTGGAGTGCGCGACGCAGCAGAGAAAATTTCAGCCGACGGAGAGCAGCGCGGCGACAAAACGTTAACGGGATGAAGGGACGAGCCACGAAACCGTTCCCGTTTCAGTGGGTNCGGCGACAAAACGTTAACGGGATGAAGGGACGAGCCACGAAACCGTTCCCGTTTCAGTGGGTTTTTACAACGAGCACAAGTCTGAGAGGATGCTTACTGAAATTTCTCCAGCCACGAAGGGTGGAGGAAGCGAGTGATAATTGCATTTCCAAACACTATGAACTATAAACACATTAATGGGAAAGTGTGTAAGCAAGCCCTTAAATTTGTGCACAAAGTGTAATGTCCAAACACACACCGATGCAAGTGTTCATTCATGAGTTTGCTCCAGTTTGAGGTCTTCACTGTATTCAGAGTTCCATCCATCCATCCATCATCTGTTATCCTATTTGGGGTCGTGGGATGCTGTAGCCTATCCCAGCGGCCCTTGGGTGAGAAGTGGGGACACCTGGACAGATCGGCAGCCAATCACAGGGCTGATCTGCTGTCCTGTCTGGTCTGCCCAAAAACACTGTAAACCACCTGCAATTAATTTAGAATTCTGCTGCACAAGTGCTGACTAGGACCAGAAGGAGAGACACATTACTCCTATTTTAAAGTCTTTACATTGGCTTCCTGTCAGTTTTCGTATCAATTTTAAGATTCTTTGATTGGTTTTTAAGGCACTGCACGGTCTTGCACCAAGATATGTATCAGAAATGCTTTCCATTTATGAACCAGTAAGACTCTCAGATCCTCNGTCTTGCACCAAGATATGTATCAGAAATGCTTTCCATTTATGAACCAGTAAGACTCTCAGATCCTCTTGCACTTTATTTTTAACGTCCCAAAGAGCAGAGCTAAAACTTTTGGTGCTGCAGCTTTTAGCCGTCATGCTAACAGCCTTCCTGAGGATCTGAGAGGAGCCGAAAACATTGCTATCTTTAAACGTAAACTTAAAACCTATCTGTTCAGCTTGGCTTTCATGTAGTGCTTTATGATTTTATATTTTAATTTTATTTAACTTGTTTGATTTTAAATTATGTATATTTTAATTAATTNTATGATTTTATATTTTAATTTTATTTAACTTGTTTGATTTTAAATTATGTATATTTTAATTAATTGATCAATATTTTGTGTTTATTTGTCAATCGCCTGTGAAGCACTTTGGGTTGCATTTACAGTACATGTATGAAAGGCTATATCAAAGTTTGATTGATTGATTGATTGATTGATATATTCACACACAGACAAAACCAATCATATCTGTGGTCAGTTTAGGGCAGGGCTACTCAAATACAAATCTTAAAGGTACACAAAGAAAATTTTTGATAAGACAAAGGTCTTTTTATTCAGATCAGATTAGGATCATAATTTTTACCAGGAATTGAAGGTGTTGAGCGCGGTGGGGGAGGGGCTGATGAATCTACCTGCGCTGTCACTCTGAGACCAAAGCCGTGTCACGGAGACGACGGGACGCCGAATGTGATTGGACCAAACCAAAGACATTCTCACACAGACAGTGGATCAGACATTCAGTTTCGCTTTCGAAAGCGGAGAATTTTGACTCGTTGAGTTGCGGCGATGTCTCACAGGTAATACATATGAAACGCTGAATTTGCTCAGCGTCCTGAGACAGTTGTGGTTTGGTCCGGACTTTGAGGACGACTGATTTAGAATTTCTAAATCACCTAACCTGTATGTCTTTGGACGTAGGAGGAAACCATGCATGTGTGCCAGGTTTAATAATGTACCATTAAAAAAAAAAAAGTAACCCAGACAAAAAAAAACAAACAAACAAACAAAAAAAACTTTCACTTTGCAACCTAAGTTAGCTGAATTATAACCTGTTATAACCTCGGCATACAGTCTCTCCTCCTGCAAGTCACCCAAAACTAGTTTCATGAGTTTATGCATATAACTCCCTGAAAAGATTATAAGGAAATTGCCTTTCCCAGATATATTAGAATACCAGAATTTGGGTTTTATGTTGCGTGATTTGATCTCATAGCTGCTGTGGGTGGTCGTCTGTTGCGGCTTGCGACTGGTTGTCCGTCTCTTTGACAGCGCTCATCAGTCATTGGGCCACAGACGGAGAGACAGGCAGATGGCAAAAGAGAGAAATAAATACCTGCCCTACTAAAGCACATGACTGACAAAGAGGAAAAGTCATTCATCATGACGGAGGATCACCAGAGGAAACGGACCGTGCACGCCGACATCTGAGCCCGTTGTTTAAAAGTTATTTTCTCCCTTGTCTTTCTGATCTCCTTGCTCTTCTTTCTTTCTCTCTCTCTCTCTCTCTCTCTCTCTCTCTCTCTCTCTCTCTGTCTCGGATTTGGTGAAATGCTCCTTTAAGCATTTCGTTTTTGGATGCTGAGCTTCCCAACATGCAAGGCGCTGCCACAGGAGCGCCATCTTTAGTTAGCGGGCCGTACTATTCCTCCCCTCCACCCCCCGCTGATCCGGAGTTAATGAAACNGGGGGGGGGGTGATGATGATAATGATGATGATGATGATGATGTGAGTCTTCACGGGGGGCTGACACCTCTGAAAACGTGTCAGCAGTGCCGACCTAGATACCAGCACACACAAACACACACACAAACACCCACACTCGCTGTTTCCATGTGCTGCTTTTAAAACTTTAGAAGGTATTTATGGTTTCTGTCGATGAAAATATAGCAAAACACCCTGAATGTGATGGAATTACTGAAATGTGATATTAAGCTGCAGCAAAGATTGGAACTGGTTGATCCTTGAATGACATCCTGGATGAGCGAGGCTAATGTTATTGGCTGATATGGATTATCACGGATGTATCAGACTGTATACTGTGTGTGTGTGTATACACTTATGCGCTCCCAATAAATCCATATTTATCTGTCGCTGGTGAAGCCGTTGACCTTGGAGTCGGATCACAAAATTAGAACAATGTCTTCTTAATGAAAGTTCAGGTTTTCTGAGATATTGAACACATCCAGGATAATAAGCACAATATAATATAAGTATATTATACATATATTATAATATATAATATAATATGATATAATACTATATAATATAATACTGTATAATATAATATAATATAATATAATATAATATAATATAATATATAAGGGAGTGGTGCTTTGGAGAACAGAATGTATTTTTGCTGCATATATATATATGTATGTATGTATAAACTTACATCATTCATCAATGGCTTGAGTAATACGCTTTGGACAAATGTAGCTTGAAAAGCCATGAGCGCGGTTCCTCTGTGACCTTTATATTTATTTTAAAGGGGCAAAGGTCATTTAAAACAAGGAAACTTGGACTGGATACCTCAGTTATATATACTGTATGTTAGTGGGTTAGCCTTGTAGTCGAATCATTTCTGAAGAACAGAGCACACAGGTAGCTCCTTTTAAGGAACTAATTTGTCAGACTACTTTCGCGAATGTTTTTGTTTCTTCTTGTGAATAATGTGAAAATTCATCAACTTTCATCACACCACAATATTGTCAATGAAGTTAAAAGAAAAAAAGAAAGAAAAAGAAAAGAAAAGAAAGTTAAAAGAAAAAAAATATTGATATAATATTTGATATGGCACAGCCCGAGTGTGAAGATTCTCAGTTGAAAGCTAAAATAACATAGTTGTTTAGGATTATTCGTCTCAAAAGCAGGTCAAAGCCTGGAAGGGATTCTTGCCTTTAAAGTTAAGAATAAAATAAGTCTTCCGTCCCGCTGAGAGTGGACAACACAGCTAATATTTAATGTTTCCAGGCAGACTGAAAGTATGACTGATGGTTGTGAGGTTTTGTGAGTTATTCTCTCCTCCTGCAGTCGCTGACCTAACGTCTGCTGAGAGGAAAAGCTTTCAGCTGCTGCACCTGGCTGAGTCCCGCGGCTCAGGTCTAGGTGTTGGAGCACAGCTGTGAGGGGCTTTTCTCAGCCCGCCAAGACAGGATGAGGCGGAAGCCAGATTTGCCCCAGCTAATTATCGCTGAATTCAGGCAAACCTGGAAGTTAAGTGTGAACAGAAACAGCTTCTGGTTCACACGGCATCAGAACGGTATCATCAATCCCACGCTGCAATTAACAAGCTTCTTTGTTGGGTAAAGAAAGAAAGGGCTCCTGTGTTTGCGTCTCGTGCGACAGAGAGCTACAAATGGCCCCTTGTTACAGAGTTTCTAGAATTGGCTGGAAGCTCAACGGCTCAATAACCTGATGCTTTATCATCATCTACAGACGTAATTTGTTTTTCTCGCAGACTCATAACTCTCTGACATTTACAGGTTTCCTCAACAGCAACATTCTAACCACATCCTCTCTCTCTCTCTCTCTCTCTCTCTCTCTCTCTCTCTCTCTCTCATCAGTGAAAATCAAAGCGAGACACAGAATAGCCTTGCATCCTGCACATCAACTCCATTTGTCTATTTACAAGCTAAAAAACCTTGTGATTTTGCCTTCTGTTTGCTCATTAGGGGTAATCTGACAGGAGGTTTGTCTATATGAAGGCTGTTTTGCGTGTATCTAATCTGAAATAGTGTGTGTGTGTGTGTGTGTGTGTGTGTCCTCCCCGTTCCAGAGAGTAACAGCTGTGNTCTGAAATAGTGTGTGTGTGTGTGTGTGTGTGTGTGTCCTCCCCGTTCCAGAGAGTAACAGCTGTGAACATATAATTTGCTTAAATTGAATGTAATTTGGTGCTTTGTTGTAAATGTGATATGGGTTCATGATTTTATGGAGGAATTGAACGCGAACGACGAACGCATAGTCCAGATTGAGAGGTCTGGTGTTTAACGTGATCTCTCTCCCTCGCTCGCCCCGCCTTTCTGCCATATGCCCATCTGATATCAACACATGGTATGCAACGCCTCTTATTGAGTGCCTGTTTATTTGCGTACCTGTTTCTATTTCTGCCTCGCTCTTTCCCCTTCCTCTTTTCTCTCTCTCTCTCTGTCCTCTTTATCGTCCATCTGTTGTCAAAAGCATCCTCAGCATTTTTTTGCCTCTCTCTCTCCTGTCTGCCTGCATGTCTTGCTGCAACTTAAAGAGAGAGGAAACAGATCAGCACGCATTAACTGCAGCGGTTTACACACTTGTTACATACACACACACACACACACACACACACACGCAGGACATCTGACACCTCTCCTCTTTTGCTACAGCTCAAAAAATGCAAACTTTTTTGAGGGGAGGAATATTATTTCAGGAACCTCAGAGTGGCCTGCAGGGATTTCCACAGCAAAAGGGACAGATTAGCCCACAGGTGAATCCTACACTGACACTCGACTGCCAGACCAGCGGATGCTTCGCTGACGTTCTGTTATTAGCGATATAAACTAAACACGGCGCTTACTGATGGCCCATGCTGCAGAAATTGACTTTAGCAAGATATCTATACTCCCTCTGAGAGTAAAGATGCGAGTGAAAAAAGGAGAGGAGAGAGAAAAAGTAGGTTAGCAATGAAAGAAAGGCTTCCTCGCTCCATTTGTAAGCAGGAGAACGCAAGCACTAGTGGGTACAAAGTGTACAAAGTGTGTGTGTGTGTGTTTCTGTCTCTGGTGAGACCATGAATGAAGGAATAGTATGAAACACAGAACTATAATAGTAGCATCTGTTCATGCGTATCAGGAACGTATACAGTATGGCTGGATTTACTCCACAAGTCTTGATGCTTAATTATGATGTTTTGCTATATCTGATTTTTTGTTCAGCATATTTACATTTTCTTTTTTTAAGTGGCTCATATCTGATACCTGTATTTACGCACTTTGACCTTTGACCTGTAGCAGCAGGATGCAGCTACACATGCGCACATTTCTGAGATGAATGAAAACAAAATGCTTCAATGGACTAAGATGAGAGAAGATTTAAAATCTGATCAGCAGTTAAAACTTTCATGCAGAGAGAAACATCTGATATGTTGTGTGAGCATTTATCTCTCCATCAGGACATGTATGTTCATCGGTTAATCACGGAGGAGAAGTGGGTGGAATTGGAGTTTTGCTGCTGTAACAGGAGCCTGTTATCACACGCTAACACATCTATTTCACATAAACACACATCAATGTGTCTGATATATGTAGTATGTNGTTATCACACGCTAACACATCTATTTCACATAAACACACATCAATGTGTCTGATATATGTAGTATGTCCTCCATTTCTGTTACAGAGAGCATCATCATATTGATGCTGACATCATCATATGCAGATAAAGCAGAACGTTACGTAGGAGTCGGAATGGGAAGGAAATTTTGATCTGTGTATTTAGACAGCAGTTACATTGGTGGATATCCAGTATGTATCCGATTTATTTCCACATATGCAAGTGGCCCAAAACAGATCTAAGAATATCCAATTCCATGTGGCTTTTTACCATTTACATCTTCAGGAAGTGTGTCTGACACGCGTCACATGTGAGCAAAAGATCAGAATCAGATCACATGTGCGTGGTTATGTAAATCCAGCCTTTGTGCACATCATTGTGTGTTTGTTCTGTGTGCACGTTCTCATGTGCACATTTGGACTTGTGAGTATACGTCCATTTGTAGCACGGTTTAGAGCTGCTTTTTAAAGACACCCCCCCTCCCCCCACCACCTTGCATTAAAACCTGATCTCCAGGTAAGTTATGTAGATATTCTCTTTATCTGGATTATGCTGCGCTGTGATTGGCTCACAATCAGCGAGGATCCTGTCGAGATCAGACCGCTCTTGTCCCACCTGCTTCTGCTGTTGTTCCCCTTCACCTCGATTTATGACAACTTCAAGTAATTTAAGACTAGTCGCAACTCCCTTTTCATAATAACTTTGTTAATGAGAGCAGCTGGAAGACGAGGCAGGGTGATATTTTCAACATCTGCATGCAGTCTGGCAGGTCAGATTGCACTCCAACTGTGATGCGTTTAACATGATATTTTTTTCGTATCTTGACAATATATTTAATGCATAAACACAATGCTTAGTTTTTGTCAGGCATTTCAGCTGAATATCACATGAAAAAGTCCATGTTCGGGATGATGTAACGCGGCGGCCTTGCAGAGCGATAGTGTAACTGTCGGCTCTTTCTGCACGGCTCTGTGTCTTGGCAACAAGGAATGTGAGGGAACCAGTGCTAACAGACAAAGAAACCTCCTTCTGCTTGACAAATGCTGCAGCTCAAGCAGGCAGGCAGGCGGGAGATGGNAAGAAACCTCCTTCTGCTTGACAAATGCTGCAGCTCAAGCAGGCAGGCAGGCGGGAGATGGCTTCTGTGCAACAGCATGGGGGTAAGAAGTGGGTCATAAGGAAATCCCCATATGGTAGATCCCCCCCATTGGGCCNCCCCCCCCCCAAACCTAACTCATAGCCAGGAGCAAGAAGGAACATATAGGAAGGGATGGATGGTTTGTATACAAACACTGGGCCACATCTGGCTCAGATGAAATATGATCTTTAATCTCGGGTTTGAGGGCTGATTTATGATGGTTTTCTTGAAGATTCTATTCTTCTCAGGTTTAAAGAGCTTCGACCTACATATGGATCATCATGAGACATGAAGTAGCCCACCAGAATACAGATTAATGAAATTCTTAGAGAGATGGCAGGATGGTCCCTATTCATGTTCCATATAAGGGAAAAGTCATTACATTATGTTTTTAAAGGATTGGTTCTGACTACTGAAGACTATCTGGATGTAATACTATGTACACTGGACAAGATATTAGTGGCTGTAATTCCTTCTCCGTTCTGTTCTGGCTGTGAGGAATTCCTTTTCTGTTATGCTGTTAAAAATCCACAGTCCTCATTCCGTGCAAAACACACACACACACACGCTCACACACAAACATTTTCACAGTTTGACCTTATAATTTTCTGTATTGTTGTCTGTCTTATTCAGTGTAACGACTCTGTAGCATCCCAATTACGACACCAAAGCCTGCATGCTATGCCTCAGCAATTAACACAGCCCTGGTAAACACATGGACACACGCACACACACACACAGAAACTGGTATTACTGGACTTGTGAGGACATTAGCTGCGTTAGTTGTGGATCCTAATATTTTGCTAATAATCAGAATAATCACCCAATCAGAATAAAAACAGCTCATGTAACTGCCTCAATTGGAAGAGACTGGCTCAATCCGGGCCGATCGGAAGGAATTTTCAATCAGTTTGAGAGGGGGGGTTTAAACCTGTTATAATCCGTTAAATTGGAAAATATTAGCACCTAGTTAACCATATAAATGCTTAATCCAATAGTTTCTCTCTGGTTGGAATAAATTTATTCTTTCTGCGCATGTTCCCATAATGTTCCCAGGACACGATGTGGGTCCATCTGAAAACTGTATTAACAGGTGGAATGAATGAATGAATTCAATTTTCTCAATAACATTAGGAAAAAAAAACTCTTCTTCTTCTTCTTCTTCTTCTTCTTCTTTTTCTTCTTCTTCTTCTTCTTCTCTTGTATTTCCGGCAGATTATACAGGCTGAACCCCTTTGCGCATGTCAAAAAAGTTCTATTGTGATGAAATGCTTTGGGGCATGTAAACGTACATCTTATCAGATCACTTTATTTNAGTTCTATTGTGATGAAATGCTTTGGGGCATGTAAACGTACATCTTATCAGATCACTTTATTTAGCGTCCATGTAAACATTTAAGGTGGAATCTAATCAGAATGATTTCAGTCGGGTTGAAGAAATATTTATCCATGTAACAGCAGCTACTGACTTCAGTAATTTCAGCCATGTAGTTCGTTTTCTCTGGTCTGAATCAGTTGTTAAATGTTGTTTTAGTTTGGCTTCATACCAGAAAAAAATCCAATCAAACCACAATCTTACAGCAAAAGTCATGTGAGACCAGTCGCTCTGCTCAAGAGAAAGAAAATTGAAACAGGGAAAGTTTATTATAACTCAACAACATTGGAACAGATTGGAAAATTTTCCTAGTCATAGTCATCACTTACCAAACAAACTACAGCAGAAGCTGAATATGACTTCATGGTGTGGAAAACCACATGTTGCTTCACATTATGTGAAGAAAACATGCCTGAACAGGAGAACAAAGCACATATGAGCACGTACAACCGCACGCTAAACTTCGACATGTCCATCTGAACACGTATTAGTAAGTTTAACTGCAGTAAAGTTTGTTTTAAGTGTCCAATGTAAAACAAACTTTATAGCAGTTGTAGATTAGCGTGAACCACACACAACCCTCTCCACTGTAGATCAATCAATAGATCAATAGATTGCCTCATCATTCATATCATATTCACACCACAAAAAACAACTCCACGGGTCAGTCAAATTGTTTTGTTGAGACCAGTGTGCATGTATTCCCAACAAACCCAAAGTAATGGCAAAGAGCTCCAGAACAAGCTAGGTGTGAAAACGCCTCGGTGTTTAACCCCAAACCGTCACCTAATCCTAATGTAAAGCTACAAAAATGGCTTACCTGGTGGAGGGTCCACAGGTGGGTCCTCACCTGTGACTGTGAACCGATTTTTGTCCCTACAACATCATGAAATTATAGCACACACACACGTTTACACGCTTCTCCAACTCATATTCATGTCATCTGGAATGAACAAAATCTAAACCGGTTAATTATGAGATTCATCGCTGTTAGCACCTGTTAGGTAATTAATGCCAATCACTGCCTTCTGGGGAAGAAAATTATCCACCATAAAAACATGGTTTAGCTAGCATCTCTCTCCTTCCTTGTTTCCTTCGTTCTTCCTCTCTCTCTCTCCCTGCTGCTTATTACTTCTATCAACCGGTGTGCCCTGTGCCTGCTGTTCAGAAAATAAATAAGCGCTGCTGTAAACAAACGTTGCAGCCATGGCCGTGGCTAAAACCGTCATGGAATCCCATCAAGGTGCACAGATGGTTAGACAGTGTGGGAGTGTGGATGTGGAAATGAAGAAATCTGAGATATTACTGGTCGCAATCAGCGAGTCAGAAATAATTTATGACTCAGTTGTCCGTGGCGGTGATAGCGATTGGCGAGTCGAGCTTCTGCAGGAGTTTCATCACTGTGTTTTGACGTTAAAACCAGTAGCGTTCTGGAAACATGTTAAGATGCATTTTGCAAATTTAATCACAAGTCAGGGAGAGAATTGATGCGTGTGGAAGGCTCTCGATGCAAACTGTAAGCATGTGTAGAAGAACATGTTGACCGTGATCCTTTTCTAAACACCAATTTGTATGAAAGCCACAAGCCATGTCGATGTTGGCAAATACATAGATGCTTAGATACATAGGTGCTGCATGTAACATTTTAATGCCAATAAATATTAATACATAAATTTAAAAAAAAAGCATCAGAGATAACTGGCAACCTCCATTTTATTTGCTGCTGTTACGGATTAAGCTGAAATTATTTACGATGTAACCTTTCGCAGTATAAGAAGTTAAATTAAATTATGTTTATCTAAAGTGGAAATATTTAATTGAAGCAGCAAAGAGTATATTTATATCACAAAGTGGCAAGTTTATGATAAACATCATAGAAAAACATAAAACATAATAAAAAAGAAAAGAAACATAATAATTAAAAAAAACACTTATAATGCTTCTGATATGTGATGCAGAAAACATTGTCTCATTGGTTTGCAGTAGATGTATTAAAGGACAATACCAGTAATTTTTGAGCCACACTTGTTACATTACCATTTCACAAAAGACATGACTGGAGAGAGGACATTTTATCATTGTTTTTCCTACATTCCAGACTGCCATCAGTTTCAGTTCATTACATCACACTATTGAAATCAACTTGTAGAGACTTGAAACGTGTTTGAGACAAATAATTCATCACAGTAAACGTGACATCTATCAAGTTTTTATTGAATTATAGCAACTTTAATTAACCAATCAACATGGAGCTGTACGGAAGACAGTGTGTGTCTCCGCCAAGGAATATAGTCCCAGGTAAAGACGGCTTTTACCCAGAAATTTTAAATGACAGTCTCTTCCACATTTGGACTTACGTGTTAGCAGGTGAAACATTAAACTTTAAGGTGTGTGCGAACATTTGATTTTGAAAAATTGGGAGATTTGGCAAAATAATAAGAAAACTATTATGTTTTGGAAATTGGTTGTCAGTAACGTAAAGTGTGTGTGTGTGTATGTGTGCATGTGTGGTATTTATTATGTCAAACAGATTTCAATTCTAGTGGAATGATCTGAAACCAAGGGCAGTCTGGAAGGTAGGAAAAACAATTCTAAAACTTCCCGCCCCTGTAGCATGTTTTGAAAAATGGTGGACAGTAATGTAGCATGTATGACAGTTGTATATACTGGGCTCAAGCATGTAAAGTCACCGGTATGCTCCTTTAAGACTTGGCTAAACAAAGAGAGTGTCACTTCCCTTATTATTTCAGAAATACTTGTTGTGTACGTAATTTTTGAAACTTAAATATCACTCAAAATCTACACTTTCTGGATCCGTAACACTGTAGAAATTTTTAGTAATGGACCTTTAGAAGCAGGAGAACAAAATTATGGCAGGCTGTGGCGTAAACCATAAAGTCTGGCCCGGTCCGAACAGGCATGTTTTTAACGGGCCATGCACTATATTAAATGCCGTTTTGCTGTGTGTCGCACCTTTAAAATGTTTCTCAACCTACTTTATGTGTATGTATGGTACGGTCAGAGCAAATGCTGTCGTGCTAAATCAAACGTGGTGAAGTAGCATTTTTTTCATATTCCCAAAAGAACCTGGAATGGTGTACGATGCATTACAATGCCAGGAGATTGATATTGTGGGTCAGGGCAGGCAGTCATACATAAATCTAATATGTTGCACAAGCATTGCTGCATGGAATGAATTACACATTTATGGTTGTTAACTGTTGATCTTAGGGCAATGAGGGGTCTGGTGGAAGAATGTGAAGAAGAGGTAGCGGGAGAAGTGTGTCATACTCGATGGCGTGGATGTATTTTCAGCGCTGATTAAAATCGATACGAGCGTAAAGTGATCCGAAATGACACGGCTTAGGTACGCTGAAATTCAATAGGATGCTGAAATAACCTGAAGAACAAACATGCAGAAAACACACACACACACACACACACACACACACACACACACACACACACACACACACANACACACACACACACACACAAGCAAGCTCCATCTTATGGTTGTATCTGTCTATGAACTCCCTAAACAAAAGCCCTGATCAATGATGCATCATCCACATGGCTCTTATCTTCTCCCAGCAAACTGACCCAGATTGATGCACCTGGCACAATCATATCAACATGTTCACACTTGACATGTGAGAGACGTGGCGTTCGAGGAGAAGTGGCGTGATAGGCAAAATGCCTGTGGAAGGAGGAAGGCAGCGCTGGGTTTAGGCTGAATTCTATCTGATCTGCAGCTTCTCACTTTCCTATCACGAGAAGCTTCTCAAAGATTAATGGTCTCAGTATAGATTTCCTCACTCTGTCTTTCGGCAAACACTCTCCCCCTCCCAATCTCTCTCCTCAATCTCTCATCTTCCACTTGCACTCTCATTTCTTGTTTCTCCCTTTACTTCGCTCGCTCTGTGCCTCTATCTTTCACACTTGGCATGTACGACTACTCTCTGTCAGGCTCCGCAGAGCCGAATGNAGGCACTTGAGATCCCCTCTGCTTCCATTTCCCAAGATTCCTGCGGGGACAGATTCAATCGCTGCCTGCTGGTGAGGTTGACAGTGACTTCTAAAGGTATCTCTCCCGCTGGATGCCTGTCTCTTACGCTCTCCTAGAATACTCACCACAGCACTCTACACAGTTCCTCTCTCCCTAAAATGAAAAGCACTTCCCTCGTGCGATTGCAGATGGTTATATATACAGAATTGTCTGATTGTAGTCTGCATAGAGACGCTCTAGAGAAGCACTAAACCAGCACGCAAGGCTTCTATATGATAATGGAGCTAAATAAAAGTTGAATGCGTCATCGCAAGCACAGCGATGTATATTATAAATTACCGGGCAGCAACCTCAATTAATGTGCTCTCTGATTTTCTAATAAGGTAAGGCCTGGTGAGATTATGAAGCTCATTAAGTTGCTGTGTGCATATGCTGAACACAGTCACAGTGCCATGCCGTGATCTGGTCAGGAGATAATGAAATGGTGAATTTGCATATATGCACAAGCTAAATATAGCAAATAAAAGGGCAGGGAAACAATCCGAGTCGATAGTTTCAAAAAGCTGCATCCCAAAGACGTTTCCTCTCCTCTCCTCGTACCTGGAAGTGTGAGGTGGAGGATGGGAGGACAGGAGGAGGAGGACACGAGAGACGTGAATAATAGGACAGTTATGTTTCCTCCATTATCATCATCATATGCAAAGTCTGTGAGTGATGAAGTGGCCCAATCACGGCTTTTCATCTTTCAGCAGCGTTGATGACATCTCTAAATATAACTATTAGTCTTAAGTTCAAGTAGACATAAAGTAAACATAACTTAAGACTAATAGTTATATTTACTTACCTTTGTCAAGGCAATCAGTTTCGTAGATTTTTTTTTACGTGAGACCAACTTGTCACATTTTACAGTGCAGGATGTGAAATTCATTAGTCTATTTAGATGACCAGAATTCTATNGTCACATTTTACAGTGCAGGATGTGAAATTCATTAGTCTATTTAGATGACCAGAATTCTATTGGACATTACGTCTGCAGAAGTCCTGCAGCATTCCTAAAAAGGAAAACGTCCTAAAAGCACACATGCATACATTTTCTACTGGAGGGGGAAATCATAGCTCCTCCGCTCATTTCCTACAGTTTTGGGACAACAGAGGAGTGGAGGAGGCAATTTCAGTTTCCAGGTCACAGAGGAGAGGAGGATAGGTCAGGATCATATTAAGGTGCAGACTTTGGAGCTGCCCAGGCCGCATTGCATTGCATTCTCTGCGTTGCTGCAGATACGATGCATTTATTAACTCACTCAGATGCAGCTCAAATGAGGATAAGAATGTTTCTCTTTCACTTTTCCTTCATACATTCATCCAACTTGAATTGACGCATGTCCACTTCCTCTACGCTTCCAGTTATCACTTATCAAAGAAAAATGTTGTCATTTTTGGACATTTTGGTGGTGACAAAAACAAAACAACAACTTATAATATTTCAAGGCAAAGGTAATAGAAAGTCTTACTGACGTTAAATATTCAACCTGACTGTGGTGTTTCCTGCTGTGTTATGCTTTTACTTACAGGTTATATGTGGAAAAAAATACAAAATCAGGTCTTTACTGAAAGAAATGCTTCTGTTTTTCATTGATAATCTGTGATTCTGCTCATTCTCACAGCATCAGCATGTAATCCATTCTATCATATAATCCAAGATATGAATCCTTCTATGCTTACATGCATACATATAGATACTCTTCTGATTGTCTCTGGGGAAAATGATGAGCTTCTTATCTAGGAGCTGCAATAACAACAATGCAAGTAGATAGAAGAATAAATGAATAAATTCTAATGTCCTAAGAGAAAAAAAGCAGAATTCTCTCATCGTTTTTTGTTCCAGGCTGGTAATTCACAGGCAAGCAGACCAGAACAAGATCTGTCGAAACGACAGCCCGGCATTGTGACGCACTTCACCCAGCCACATGTCGCCCATCCAAGGGCCAGCGCTCAGCAGGACGGGGAGAGTAGCGGTGGGGCTGTAAGCCTGTCCACGGATTTGTTTGTTGCAGTGTTTGTGTGTCCATATGTGTGTATGAGGAGGGGGAGGAGGGCAAGCGAAGGGGACGTTGCCAGTGTGTCCCCTGAGCCATGCCATATGAATGCCAGCAGGCAGCAGGGCAAGGCGAAAGAGGGAGGTGGATTTTGCTCTCCCAAGACCGCCACCCTGAGTCTGGTGGTGGATGTGTGCGTGCGGCGTTGTGGGCGGGGTTCCACAAACGTGCTCACAGCATGAGCTCTCCCAGTTTGTGACTTGCCATCGCTGGTGGTGTCACTCAGCCAGCCAAGCGAATCTGCTGCCTGCCCCGGGCCGAGTCAGACACGGGCCTGGAAAGGAGTACATGTGCATATGTGTATGTAGAGATTCTACACGTGTGTCCATATGCATGCGTGTGTGCAACAGAGAAAAGAGGCCGTTAGCGCCTTGGGGACACGCTGCATGATCTGTTGCTTTGGCCGGTGCGTTCAAAACAGACTGTTCTCTTTTCAAAGCCAGTGAGAAGGGTCTGCCCAGCACGCAGCTTAGCTCCTATAATACCTCTGATAAGAAGCATTTCCATAAGAGGGGAGTTTGAAACGCGAATACCAGGAAGGCAGCTGGAATAACTGCTGGGAAGTGGTAGAAAGATATACTGTCATTGTACGCAATACAGAAGATTAGAACACCATGTTCCCATTAGAAACTGTATAAAAGGAAAACTGTGTAACAAAGCTGCGGATTACAGAGGATTTCACATGGCGTAACATAGCTACGTGTTAGAGGGCCTAAATAGACTTATAATGCCGCTATGAGAATCGGCTCGCTTCACTGTATGTCTGACAGCTCGTTATTGTTAAAATGAGCACGCATTGAACCCTGCTCCATGAGCGACTATCCAAACTTGAGAATTCGACAAAAACAAATCTTGACTTTAAATGCGCTGTTTACAATAATAATCTAAAAAAAAATTTGAGAATGTACATGACGGAGATTAATCCTAATATTTGCAAAAAGTCTTGACTCGTTCATTTGAATAGTCGATTAAGAGGAGTCAGTGTAGCAGTTAATTAGAAACCAGTGGTGATAACCACCTGTTCAAACATCCAGATGGGAAGTCTGTCTGCTTATCCCACGACTGCCTGGGAGTGTTACATCATTACAGAGTCGCATGGAAATGAGAGGGAAATAAATGAAGATGGATGGATGTCGTACTGTGCTCGGAATTTGACTGAAGCGCACCATAAGTTAAGCACCTGATATAGGCATGTAGGCACACACATACATTCATTAGGTATGAGCATGTATGTGAACAGAGGCTTGGTCAAACACACACAAACACACACACGTGTGCAGATGCAGAACGTAATTACCTGTCAACTGCAAGATTTGACTTCCTGGGAATAAATGGACTGATTAATATTCGCGGGGAGGGCGATGGGGGAAAGCCATTCGGCTGATTGGAAGTTAAGATATTCACTAACCTATTGCTTCTTTTATTACAATGCCACAATGACAAGATGGGGAATTACAGATGGGAGGAGATGCAAAAGAATAAAGACGTAGAAAGACAGGCAGCATATATTAAAACGGACTTCACCCATTCAGCATATTTAAGTGTTTGCAGAGGAAGAGCTGGCCTCCATTTATATTTCCACAAAGAATCTAATGAAATAGTGTAGACTGGTGGATTTATTTAAGCTCCCCCCATTGTCACATGGCTACTATTGGCCGCTCTTAACATTTGAAGTCTCTACAGGTTTATTTTTATCACATACTGTAATAACTGAAACCAACAGCTGTCTGGAAGGTAGGAAAAAGAATTCTAAAATACACCGCTTTCATAGTATATTTTGGAAATGGTTGTAAGTAACGTAGTGTGTGCATGGTTGTACTGGAAATAGGGCTCAGACATGCAAAATCACTGGTCCTTTAACATAATTGATGCTGCAAGAAATGTCAGCTGAAAGTTAAAAATTGTCATTCTTAAGTCAAATTCAGTATTTACTGCTACAGTAGTGTTTTCTGGAAATGGTTGGCAGTAATGTACCATGTACACAAGGAGTATTTATAGGGCTCAAACATGCAAAACCACAGGTGTGGTCCTTTAAGATCCTCCTACTGGATCATGGCTTGATTGCTGTTTTTTTATGTTTTCCTGTATTGTCTCATGTTATTTCTGCCTTTGTAATTTGCCTGTTTCCTCGTCTGCAGCTCACCTGGATGTTTGAGAGAGGAAATCTTATAAGGAAAAAATGTACATTTTTTCCTTATATGTGCTAGATACGCACCTAAGTAAAATATATATGCTAGATACACATCTTACGTAACTGTTCCGACTTACGAACAAATTCGACTTACGAACAGCCGTGGGCACGGAAGTCGTTCGTAACCCAGGAACTTCCTGTATTGGGCTCAAACATATAAGATCACCGATCCTTTAAGGGAAAAAACCCACCCTTGAATATCCTATAATTAAATATTTTTAACAGCTGATGTTTTGCTGAGTGTGAACTTATTTCCATTTGCATTGTCTCTTCGACTTTAACCCCCCATGTTCTGTAAGTTTTAGCGGTAGATGATAGATGATACCTTCCTTTGCCTCTTACGCTTGTAAAGCTCATCGCTGTTGGTCACTCAGTCACACCATTGTCACTGTCGATAAATGCCACCTGTTCTTGTTAATGCCTTCTTGTCATGTCTCATCAATTTTACAAGTCGCTGCTTGTCATTTTGTCATCCAAGACCTCCATGAGTGTCGTGTGTGTGTGTGTGTGTGTAGGAAGTCAAGGCGCTATTGTCCTTGTTACATCGTGGCAAGGCACAGCTCGGTTTGCTTTGGACTTGGATGTCTTGTGAAGTTGGTGACTGATGTCTTTGTTGTTCATGTCGGTTCATGTGGCAAGTCACATGTCTGGTGTCTGACTTCCAAAGTGACGTATTTCATGTAATATTTCAATGTCAACAGGTAGAATGTGGTTCTAGGTTGGTGACTGCTGTTCTAGCTCTTCTATGTCGCTTCAACTGAGTTATTATAGGCCAGGAGTACTCAAACATAAATCTTAAAGGTCCGCAAAGAAAATTGAAAGTCCATCCGTTTTCTGTACCCGTTTGTCCTGTTAAGGATCATGGGGGGTTGGAGCCTATCCCAGCAGTCACTGGGCGAGAGGCGGGGTTCACCTGGACAGGTCACCAGTGTATTGCAGGGCTGACACATAGAGACAGACAAACTCATTCACACCTACGGACAATTTAGAATTTTCAATTCACCTGACCTGCATGTCTTGGGAGGAAGCCGGAGTGCCTGGAGGGAACCCACGCAGACACGGGGAGAACACGCAAACTCCACACAGAAAGGACCCAGTCGGTTTCGAATCTGGGACCTTCTTGCTGTAAGCCACCGTGCCGCCCCAAAAAAATAGAAAATATTGAAAACTGAAAATATTCAATGATTTTCAATTTACTGACAATTTAAGGTGTTGAATGTGTGTGTGTGTGTGTGTGTGTGTGGGTGTGTGTGTGTGTGTGGGTGGGTGGGGGTGGAGGGGGCTGACGAAACTAGCTGTACTGTCAACTCTCAGTCGGACATTCGGTTTCACTTTGCAGTGGAGAAAGCAGAGGATTTTGATTCATTGCGTCGCACCGATGTCCTTCAGATAATACAAATAATACATATGAAAAGTATAATTTGCTCAGTGTCCAGAGACAGTTGGGGTTCTGTCTGGATCTGGACCAGAGTCTGGATTTTGAGGATGACTGTTACAGGCCCTCAGCATGGTCTTTTAAAAAATAAAAAATAAAAAAAAAATAGGACCAGCATGTAGGGTCTTTGTTTTTTTTTTNTGTTTTTTTTTTTTAATAAAATATAGGACCAGCACTCAAAGGCTTACCGCTCATAACTTTTAATGTAAGACTTGGACAGGCAAATACAGACACGTTTCAGCTTTAAGCCATCTTCAGCGTCATAACTTCTATGCCACTTCGGCATAAAAAAAGTTGTGAGCCGTAAGCCTTTGCGTGCCGGTCCTGTTTTTTATTTTTGAATTGTAATGTGACCAGGCACCAGCTTATCATTTTTACGTATTGGAGTTTTGTGGGCTCTCTTGCTTGACACATGAGGCTTTTTTTTTTTAACTAACCACTCGTCATGTCNGAGTTTTGTGGGCTCTCTTGCTTGACACATGAGGCTTTTTTTTTTTAACTAACCACTCGTCATGTCTCAACAGCCTCCTCAGAAATCAATTCTAATGTTTCAGAACTCAGTGAAGTTGAATTCATTGCAAATGTACTTTGCTTTCATGAGGACATCCTTTGATCATGGCAATTCTACTAAAACGAACTCCCAGTTGCTTGAATTTCGCTTTGATAAATACACATGCGAGTAACACCTTAAGTTTTTAAGGTATTTGTTCCCTTGAAAAAGTCTCAGTCAACAGGATAGAAAACGAGACATCGCTTTACGCTCGTTCCAACTTCCTTTCCCATCCTGGGCTGTCGTCGTAGCGACACCTCTTTGGCCTGCCTCCCTCTGTGCTTGGACTGAATGAATGTCCGCCAGTCAATACAAGCCGGCTGCGTGTCCCAGAGCTCTCACAAACAGGAATCTAATGGCATCTCTAAGCTGACAACAGGCCTCACATTAAGATAATTAGGCAGCGAGAGGGTGCCGGAACGAGACCCAGGAGAGGAGGAGGAGGAGGAGGAGGAGGAGGAGGAGATCCTACCGCTCTTCCTGAGATTCTACATTTGTAACTTACTGTTTCTTTGCCTCCTTGTTTGCCACACTCCTGCTGTCAACATGTCTACCAGCTTGCCAAATCTGTTATTGTGTTTACCTCAAGTACCATATCTGTTATCATTAGAATGAAACCGAGCTGCAGCCACCGTGGCCGGATGCCAAAGCCACATCTGAAAGTTCTAATGGCCACGATGTCAGCGTCTCAATATCTAATTTCTTTTCTTCTAATGTGTGTTTTGGTGGCATTTTGAAAATGATTGTCCATTAAGAACATATTATCGCTTCAAGCAAAATATCACAATCCTGGTGGTTGGTGCTTTATCTCTCCACCTCAGGCTTCAGTGATTCCTCTCTCTCTCTCTCTCTCTCATTTCCCGGTAGTTTCTGGATCTCTTATCTCTCTCATCTTAGTGTCAGTCTCTTAAAATGCAGCGCTCCGAAGCAGTGAATTTCAGGTTCCTTTGCAGTTTTAACATGTCAGCTTTGCTTTGACACCAGGATCCAATATAAAGCAGCTCTTAAATATATAGCAGCTAATTAACATGCCAATCTTTTTGGATCTTATCAACAACATGCAGGTAATGGGCAAACGATGCACTGATTAGCATAAACTTTAGGAATGAATTTTCATTATTGTGCCGCTTATTTAATGTGACGCTGTGCAGGTAACATTTTTTGTTGCCCTTATATCGTTTTTAAGTCTAACACTGTTTCTATGTGGCTGCTGTTTATAAGCCCTGTTTTCTTGTAAATGTTGAATGCAAATCAAATTCAAAATGCGCGAAGACTTTCCCTGCAGTAGTTTCAATCAAAGAAAATAAATTGCAGATATGCTGGAACCTTTGCTCCGGCTCCATCAGGCTGGGACTGAAGGCAACCTCATGATCTGTACCTGCAATTCACCTGCTTTGGACAAGCTGAGGTTCAAATGGAGCTGGAATGATGCCTCGCATATTACCGTACTACTTCCACCTCTATCATTTTCTCCTTTTTTTCAAGTCCATGCTGCAGCATGGTGGTTTACCTGTTCATCCAATCAGATGTGACAGAATGAAGGCTCGGGTGATGGCGTGGAAGACAAGGTCACACAATCACCCATTTTTAACAGGATACGCACAGCTCCTTTGCTCTACGCATGTACACTACACACACATTCACACACACAGAAGCAGAGCGGGATTATTCGACTGACAGGGCCTTTTCTCAGAAGCAATTACCTATTAAATTTTCATCCTTCCCATCTCAGAATGTTCAGGAAAAAAATTAAAACTGCTGGGAAAGTAATTAAATCTGCAAATGATGAACTGAGTTGTGAATACAGAATACCATATGTGTGTACGTGTGTGCATATTGTCTTAGTCAGACTAATAGTGTTGCCCACCTAAAGCTCTTTAGTGGAATACACAAAATGGCAATTATATAGGAAACTGAGAAGCTCAACATTGGTCTGGAAGAAGTGGTAATACACTAATTCAAAGGCGTAATTGCTATTTGCCAATAAAATTAAATGAATAACATCTTAAGTACAGTAGATTGTACAGTAAATGTAGTAACTGGTCTTGTTTCAATTGGATTTAGTCTAAAGACTTTTAGTTCTTTATGCTAAAAGTATGGGTAAAAACTCAGCTTTACTTAAATGATAATGGCTCCAGATTTTCAGAGATTTTCATAAAAATCTAAAGAGCGTTGCTTGAGTTGTGCTTTAATTTAGCATCTGAACAGATAAATCTCTGTCCTTGGCACTTTGATAAAAGGTTGTTGTTGCCGTCATTCTGAGCATCACTGCGAGAATCTTCTGACTCCCAACAATATAGAGGCTTCTCTTTTTCTTTTTCCCTCACTCACTCTCTCTCCCTCCACTCCTCTCTTCTTTGTGTCTGTGTGCTCACTTTGACATTGAAAGTGAAGTGAGGCTGGGTTTTTGTCGAGATGGTATGAGTGGGAATTGGTGGTTTGGGCTGGATCTGGTTAACATAAGACCAAAGTGGCCATTTTTAGTATGCAATAGGTCAGGGTTCCCCAACTAGTTTTTCCTGAGCCCGGGCCCAGCACTTCCATTGTAGAGTTTGTGGTGTTGTATAATCATCAATTCTTAATAAAATGGAGATATATGAATATATACAGAAAGCTTAGATTCTCCTGAACAAAATGAGCCCAAGCGTGACATTTTATGACCATGCAATCCCGAGANAGCTTAGATTCTCCTGAACAAAATGAGCCCAAGCGTGACATTTTATGACCATGCAATCCCGAGATATATGTAACTAAAGCACAAGATAGCCTCCGAGCTAAAACCTAGCTTTATCGCTTCTCGATGATGTAACTTCTGAGGGCAGTCTAAATTTTAAAATCCCTCTCTGTGATTTGATAGTAGACTAGCAGAGGATTTGCTTGATGGGTCAGTGGTCCTATCAGCTTTTATGTAGCCATGGCAACAGGCATGCGTTCCCCATGCGTAATATGTGCGTAATATTCCACTGACAGACTGGAGACCATGTGCTCATCCCTATGTAGCGTTCATGATGTTTTATAATCGCCATTTCTCAATGAAATGGACATATATGAATATTTATGGAAAGCTTAGCTTCTCCTGATCAAAATGAGGCCAGGCATGACATTTTATGACCATGCAATCCGAGATAAGGGTGACTAAAGTACAAGATTTTTAATTTTTTTTAATTTTTATTTTTTGGAGAAGTCATCTGAGGGCCTGATAGATAGGANACAAGATTTTTAATTTTTTTTAATTTTTATTTTTTGGAGAAGTCATCTGAGGGCCTGATAGATAGGACCCATGGGCTGCATTTGGCCCGCGGGCTGCCAGTTGGGGATCCCTGCAATAGGTTGTAAGGGCTCCAAATGGATACGCATGAAACCCCAACATAAAGAATACTCAGACCTTTGTATGACGCTGCTGCTGTGCATATATGTGATCGTCAGGTAGCGAGGCACAGATTGGGAATAAGGACTATACCTGCTATTCACCTGTTTATTGACAAATGCATTGAATGAAGTGGTGCAGGAGAACCATATAAATCAAGCAGCAGCAATGGTTTGCTTTAAAGACAAACGGCATTAGGTGACTGACAGTCAGATGAGACCCACCAGAATTTTCTCCTCCTGCCAGACAAGATTCAATGATGCCAGTAATAGGGCAATCTCGCCATAAGCTATAATCAATACACGGTTTGCAATAAAATAGATTTTAGAGCCGTGCCTGACACCTGCACCAATTCTGATTGTGTGGGTTTGCGTGCACCAGCTTGTGCACATGTACATCTTTACATTACAATTACTCCTATCTCTTCTTCTTCTTCTTCTTCTTCTTCTTCTTGAATGCACTGCAGCCCTCCAAATGAAAAAATCATCTTACCATTTTCACTCTGTTTATCTTTAATCTCATAAGAAAAGAACAACATGTCCATATCAGAAATATATCTAATTACTGTCCTTCCACCTGTTCGTCCTTGTGATTAATCTTCTTCCAATGGAGGGACCCAGAAGCCAATCAGGTGGCCGTTGGAGAAGATCCCGCCAGATCACAAAGGTTAATAACATTCCACATGATTACCCACAAGCCCGAGGATCAGAAGGTTCAGGAGAGCACTTTTCACATCGCAAATAATAATCGCTATTTCACAGCAGCGTCCTCCTGGCCACTCAGGTGATAGGCCACCACACTATCTCATCTGTGAAATCTCAGAAATACACACACACACACACAACACACACACAATGGACTGCAACACCTGCTGAAAGTGCTATTCATCTCTTTTCATGGAAACACTTTTTGAGTCCCTTCTCTGAAATGAAACCAAACCTTTCTAATGAATGCAACCTTTTTCCCCCTCTTTCCATGAGCTCTGCTCTTATGATGGCGGTGATGGCATCTGCTGGCGTAGTGCTTCATAATGAGTAGGGTTATGTCACCTTGTTGTTTGCCAGCATGGAGAGTTATTGTAGGATTCACAACTGCATATCTAATTCTTTGCACCAATAAGAGCAGTTATTCAGCCAAATACTGTATGTGGTTATTTCCTCCAATGTTGAGGTTTTCATACTCAACTGAGAAATGTGTTGAGTTTTTAAAAACAAACTAAAGTGTGTTGGGAGGAAATTTGGGGATTTGAGGGTACTATACCTTTAAGAGAAGCATTGATACTGCACATCAATAGTTTAAAACACATTGGCCCAGATTCGTGAACAGTAGCGCATGATTTATCACATCGCTATGCGCAAATATCACAGCACAACCACGTTCGCTCATTAATAAACTCCTGTTAGTGACATATTTTAGCGTTAGCCTTGAAAGAGGCGTTACTGTGATATTTCCTTATTTGCATGTCATGGTAGCTATCCATAAAACAAACCCACATGCAAAAATTAAGACCTGCTTCAGTCTGGTAGTAAATTTCAGCGATACGAAATATAGGCTTCGTTTAAAAACTGTATTTGCCTCACATGTTAGTGATCAATAACTTTGATAGTTAAAGTCACTCAGCTAATCAGTCAGTTGTGAAAAGGTGAGTTTAGATTTGATCTGATGCATTCAGGTGCTCTGTTCAATCACCTCACCTACCGGTTTGTTTTTTTTTTTTTNTTTTTTTTTTTTTTGTTAAAGGACTAAACCGTCCATTTTGCTTGTTTGAGCCTAATATATTAAATTTTCATACATGTCTGAGTTCCTCAAACCCACCCATCCACCCTCACCGCACAGCATGATTGCACTACAGAGGTTAAAATACACATTTAACTGTTATTTTAGTGTCAGTCTTTTAAAACGAGGAGCTCTAAAGCAGAATGNAAAATACACATTTAACTGTTATTTTAGTGTCAGTCTTTTAAAACGAGGAGCTCTAAAGCAGAATGTATGTTTCCTTTGCAGATTTGTGGTTTTAAGACCAGATAAATCAGGATAAATCGTGGCTGATAAATATGCAGCAGCTCATTAACATGCTGATCTTCATGGCTTTTACCTGTCACACCTCACAGTAACGCTGCCTTCATGTGATTACGCTGATTATCGTTGAAGTTTTATGAATGAGCTTCAATTATCATGACGCAATAAAGGCAGCGCTGCACTCCTTATCTCCTTTTTGTTATGAATCTGGGCTTATATATTATTAAATCTAGCCTAGTTTGTAAAAACTTTCCTTTATTGACAAAAGTGAAAACAATGTAATTTAGTCAGAAAATTGTTCATGTTTCTGTAGAATTTTTGTGACTTCTCTCAAGAATTGCTTTGAAATCATTTCCATTTAAGACCATTCCATCTCATCCAATTGTAATTTTTTTTTTTTTTTTTTTTTNATTTTTTTTTTTTTTTTTTGTTGGCTTTTCATAAAAGTAAGACTTTAAATTCAGTGCCAGGTTCGACGGCTCTTTTTGTCGTGCTACAAAGGAGTAAAATGCAGCCTCACAGTCATAATGCAATCTTTTTGATGTGGAGGATTTCAGCTGCAGTCAGACGGAATTGTACAGAACACCATTCATGTAAAGCTTTTGAGAGCAACACAAGAAATGAGGAGAGATAGTCCTCTGACGAGTCGAGTATCAGATAGTCACTCCGCATGTCAAAATGCATCTTTTATCCTGGAGTTCATCTTTGATTTGCAGTTCGCTCTGTGTTATGCCATTTTCTTTTTGTGTGTGGAACCGGAATACTTTGTACTGACTGAAGTGTTTTTTTGTGTTAAATGCTCTGGTCTGTACATGTGTATTTGTGTGTGTGTGTGTGTGTGTGTGTGTGTGTGTGTGTGTGTCTTTGTGTGCACTGAGCTGTTTGGTCCTGGGTATTCAAACACAATGAAATGCCGGTACTGTAGCGGCCCACAAGACTCAACAGAAATAGATGCCATTCATACGCTCTCTATTCTACCCTTACACCCTTTAAACTTCCGGCATCCCTCCAACACACACATCAACACATATGATAAACCGCTACGCCTCCCTCCCTCCGTCTCTCGTTATATCATGAGGGCACCAACCAAAATAAACCAGTGAGTAACTGCTGGATTTGAAAAGCTTGAGAAATGCACAAAGTGCAGATATTCTGGTTTTGAAGCCTGAACATGACGAAATAGAAGGGTATCCGGGCAGTGAGGAATAAAAAATAAAAACCCAGCGCTATCCTTTGAAATGAAAAAGAAACAAGCCTGCGGGGAACTACATTCTCACCCAGTGCCCCTGCTTTATTTCTTCTATAAAGAGAAGAAAAAAAAATCTTTTTGTTCTTTTTTTTTTTTTTNTTTTTTTTTTTTTTCCTCACTGCGATCAGCTACTGTCAGGCTGCATCAAAGCAGTTTCTGCTGGCTGAGATGACAAACTAAATCCTCTTCTTTTTTCAGTCTTCAACTACCCTCAAACTCTCACATCCTTCCAGTGCCCCAAATGACTTCTTTGGGGGGGCCTCCGACACCAAGCTGGACCCATTCAAGTAGCCCTGGCAACTTTAAATAAGCAGCCTTTTGCTGACACACACACACACACACCCCACCCACACTTCCATATGCTGGTGTAACTTGTACACACAATTCACAACAGCTGGTAATGAGCTGTCCAAAAGTCCTAGAACAACTCACGGAGGTTTGTGGCCCTGGAAACATAGTGCTGCGAGTGCATCCCAAGGGCCTCCTCCCCCCGATACTGCTCACCTGGACACCCACCCTGCAGCACGCTGGCGACAGCCCTGTTAGAGAAAGAGAAGGGAGACAGATTAAGAGAGAGGTGGTGATGGATGGATGGATGGATGGATGGATGGATGGATGGATGGATGGATGGAGGAGCAGATATGAGGAATTCATAACATGGTTGATTTAATTATTTGGTTGGATTGCACCACTGCACAGCATCTTTTCATTAAGCTGTCTGGTGTAGCTGACTGGAAAAACATGATGAATGGGAAGATTAGTATGCTTTTTATTCTCTCATTACAGAAACACCCTGACTTTTACATTAGGGAGACTAAACAATCCATGAAGGTATATAATCCATGGCTGCCTTACTCTAGAGAAGGCAACCGCCCCCGCCAGATGAGAGAAGTTGGTACTGTTGTGCTACACAATGGAGTGGAGAGATCACGCAGAATCCCTGTCCTCCACATCACAGATGACACTAGTTGTTCTTGTTGCCGAGAAACTAAAGCCCGTGGGTCTGCATACGTTTTAGACAAGTTGTAGTATTAAAGAAAAGAAGAAAAAAAAAAAACAATGCTACGTTGCAGCGTGAGTCTGTGTGTGTGTGTGTGTGTGTGTGTGTGTGTGTGTGTGTGTGCGTGTGTGATTCTGACACGCAGGGGCCAGATGAACAAAGGAACGACACTACAGAGAACTGCGTGCGTGGGCTCTACAACTGCAAGTCTGTGTAAACAAGCGCACTGAGAGAGAGCGAGAGAGAGAGAGAGACTTACCTGGACATGTTCTCTCTCTGGGGCCGGTGCGCCTTTTCCAGCCCCAATTTCGTGAAAATCCCCACAAGGGCCATGATGGCCACTACTCCACATATGATGTAAACTATTAAGTTCGTCTTGTCTTTGGTGCTGTCGTGCATCTTGTTCATTTTCTTGTAGGGGGTCTGCCCGGCCCTCATCCACACCGGGGTGTCATAATTTTTACAGGTGCTCTGATCCAACCGTGAGCGCTTGTAGGAGCAGCAGAAGCGGAAGCCACAGGTGCCGCAGCAGTACAGATAATTGCCCGTTTTGCAGATGAACGGCGGGTCCCACTGACCCATCACGTCGTAGTAGCCGCGACATTTGTCCTCCGTGTGCGGGGTCTCCTCGGACACGCTCTCCTCCTCCCTGGATCCGTTGGAGGTGGCGATCATAACGAACCCTCCGAGCAGTCCGGGCTCCCCGTCAGCCTTGCACACCAGAGCCATAAGTTTGAGCAACAAGAAGGCGAGGAGAAAGTATTTCCCTCTCATCGTGCTTTCTCCTCCGTTCAACTTCACGCAGAAAGAAAAGGACTTGGAGGAAAGCGAAAAGGCGCACGGTCATGACATGGTGAAAAGTCCAGAAACATACATCCAAACAGCAACGCGCCGCCATCCGCGCTGATGAACATCTTTACTAACATCTCCTCATCCAAAACGGCAGAATAAAAAAAAATAAATTAAAAAAAAGAAAAAGACGAGCAAACAAACGAAAAAAAAATATTNCTAACATCTCCTCATCCAAAACGGCAGAATAAAAAAAAATAAATAAAAAAAAAGAAAAAGACGAGCAAACAAACGAAAAAAAAATATTCGTCGTGGAATCAAAATGGGTTTAATCTAAGTAACTGTTCTCCGTGCAAGAAGGCTCCATGTAGGTCCCTTTCAGAAAAGCATTTGCTGGCTCAGATTTCGCGTTTTCGGGGTTGCATCACTTTTCAGATCCATCGGTGCGCTCTTACGCGCGGGAGGAGGCAGAGACACAAGCCGCACCGAGGATGAGAGCGCAGTGAGCGAATGGAAGAGTCGAGGGTGGGAGAGCCTGGTGTGCAAAAAGGAGAGGAGGAGGAAACAGGGGGAGGGAAAGAAGCTACGAAGGCTGAGAGCAGCGAGAGAGTGGATGTAGTGAAGTAAAACGATAAAGCCTCCAAACACGCACATCATAGGAGCCTGAACCCCTTTCCAGGCATTTTCAGCAGGATGCCATTGTTTTTTTTCCCTTCAGAAATCTTGAAATTAGAAGAAGCTTAATATGCAATGGCTTATGGAAGCAAGGAGAATTTGGAGGAAACAGCTCTTCACCAAAAACATGCCCCCCTGGACATTTTGCTTAAATCAATTTTAATCTAGGGAAGTAAGTAGAGAAGCTGTCAAAAAAAAAAAAAAAAANAAAAAAAAAAAAAAAAGTGCAACACAAGAGCAGATCACAAGAAATGTATTTCATTCTCATACAAATTTACACACGTGCCTTACACAGCATGCCAACGATGGCTGTCATTTTTGTAAAGCCTCTATGTTCGGCTAATTTTAATTTATAGGCCTACTTAGTAATAAATATTCTTCTTCTTCTTTTTTTTTTTTTTTTTNTTTTTTTTTTTTTTTTGGAATAGATGTCTGGTGTAAGAGCTCTTCAATTACTACAGTTATTTTATGTTATTTGTCACAAAAAGATAGCCTCCAGGAAATAAACATATTTTTAATTGCACTGAGATGAAAATTTCACTAGCAAATCAGATTTAAAAATTTACTCAAATTTAAATAAATAATCTAATCACTTGATGTGCCCTCATTCTTTCTTAATTGTGTTCCCAGAAGAAATGAAACACTTCAGCTTAATTTCTTCTTCTTCTTTTCCTTTCGGCTTTCCCTTCAGGGGTCACCACAGCGAATCATCTGCC
>VXCM01005155.1:0-35105 GCA_014773175.1 Lucifuga dentata
ATTTTTTTTTTTTTTAACCTCCACCAGGTTATGTGATCAATGCCATTTGTTTGTCTTTTGTTAGCAGGATCTCTCAAAAAATGCTGGATGGATTTGGATGAAATTTGGGATACAGATAGGTCGACAGGAAGAAGTGATTCAATTTTGAAGATGATCATACTCTAGATCCAGAATCCAGAATAAGTATTTAGCTTATAAAATCAATGCTTATGAACCAATTTCAATGAGATTTAGCATGATGGCCCTTCTTTATTTTTTTTTTTAAACAAAAAGAAGATCTACTTACTTTTGGTGATGATCCAAACATATTCTGGGTCACACAGGATCCCAAGAAGGATTTATCTGTTTGTCACAGGGAATGAGGAGGTTGTTTTATTGTGGATTTTGTTGGCCTTGGCAGAATTATGCACACTCCGATTTCCTTGTTTTTTTTTTTCTTCTTCTTCTTTTGTCTTGTTTTATTTATTTATTTTTAGTTATGTCTTGACACTGCTTCAGATTATGAGTTCTGATGTTCATTATTGTGAGCTCTTCCCAGCTATTCCTGAAGTTGGGGTTGGAGCTTAACTGGTTTTGTTGAAATTGTGTCAGAATAGGTATTGGCTCAAGAATATAGTCATTTTTTAAGGTCAGAACGTTTTGCCAACCCACCCCAATTTACATACATGAGAGCAACAGGGTATTAGAAACACCGCTCAATATAATCCAAGACATACATAAAGTTTTCATATATTATGTGTCGTGTTATACTTTATGCATCTAAGTGAAGCTGAAATTTAAATACTTGCAAATGTCCCCAAGAAAACGTCGCCACTGATTTGCGACCAAAATGATTCGAGACCTGGGTGTAAAGAGAGACGTCTTTGAACTTCTGGCCAAACGTATCATTTGAGACCATGTCTGACTGCCTTTGGACTCGTAACCTTATACATCAGAGCCAGTTAGCAGAGCACCAGTCCAAGAGTGCAATTCATCACTCTGTACTCCAGCTTTTTGTGGCATACTGGTTTTTCCTTCTTTGTTACATTTATGCTTGTTTTTGGCAGTGAGTTTATTTTAAAAATTGAAAATTTAGCTTGGTGTTACTTTCTGTATGGATCTATATGATCATTGGGTTTACAGTATATTTAATGGTAGTTTGAGCTTGGCCTATTATGCAAACAAGCCAGACTATCATCTTTTGTTTCAGATTTTAAAGATCAGGCAAAAGATCAGTGGTAAGCAGGGTGGTGAGTGTAGTGGCATAACGACACAGGTCCCACTCCACTTGTGAGCTACTTTGAGTTCCACTAGCCTGAAAAGCTGAGGTTTGATACTAGGTTTTATGTCTGTATCCTATTATTTAAGCAAACATTTTGCAGAAGTGCATGTGTACACACACTCACAGAAACTGATCCTTACCCACTACCCCATCTACAATATGGAGCACTTACCCACTTCAGTTAGGAAAAGTGAATTAGGAGAAGTCAGAACTGTAAAGATTCACTGTCTGAGGGTTTTATTGTCTGCTTTCCAATCCTTCTGCACTGGTTGTGATACAGCTACAGGAAATGCACAGGTTGATATATGCCAAGTCGTGTCCTCCCAACCACGGAAAACATCCAAAAGCTACAGTATAAACTGAAATGAGCATGTCCAATTTACGTTTTTACATCCAATGGTTATGGGCTAACCAATAGTCAAGAAGTTGAGATGAAACACTTCCACACTAGTACCTGATGAACAGTAGGAAGTCAATGAAGTCTGAAGATGTCTCAGGTTAACATAGTTCATAGTTAACATATTCAGGTTAACATAGTTCAAAGGAGGTTAGGATTATGGTTTGGAGGAGATTACGACTGAGAAAGCACAGGACTGTTTTCAGTTTAAGAACATTTACGTTGAGGGAATACTGGGCCTTGGAAACATAAATATACTGTGTTTATGCTTTGTAGTATGTAAAGTCGTAATCACAGTTAGTTTACGTAACACAAAGTTGTGGGTCGTGCAGTCATCCATGCTGAAGAGATCTCCATCTGGAATTCTGGGTCTAAGTCAACCTTTGATGAAAGGCCTTGGATAAAAAGTAGCAGACACTTGCCTGCCATCTTCAACAACTGACATGGGAGGATTCCAATACTAAGTCATGTGATTTACTCCTGACCAATGTACAGTCTTTGAAATCTCCTTTCATCTCCATCCCAGTGATGAAAAGAACATTACCCCTCTAAAAAAAACGGCATTATACAAGAGTGCAAGCAGTGATTTGCAAAGATCGCAACTATGCAGTGTAAACATCTGCATGCCATTTGTCAATTTACGTCTTTAAATCACAAGCAAGTGAAAGCATCTCCAAAGGTATTGCTTGTAATTTTACATGCTGATAATTTGTTTAATCATATGTCTGCATACTAGATAAGAAACAGACAGGTGTACTCAAGCTTTCGGGAAGAGTTTGACGTCTGAGCGGTGTAGAAATACTCAGTCCAACTGCTCGACTAGCCTTAGGATGGGATGAGGTGCGTGAGTTGATGTTAGATGTAGCCATTCAAAGTTGTTGGCCTAATTATGTAATAAAAGGGGTATAAATGCTTTGAAGTCCTAAGTGCAGTTGTCAGTTTCTTTGAAGGCAAATAGTAATTGTCATGTTCACTGCCTCACAAATCAAGTCCTCTACACATGTTTCCTCCTCCTCGAAGACAAAGTCTGTGCCCACCCTACCACATACACACACACACATACATGCACAAACACACGCACACAGCAACCTTTACAGCAGCCTTGATCTGCCTGTTATGCAGGAACTGTGGGCCCTCTACCCTTTCATGCCCTGCGTCAATCTCCCACATCTGGAGTTGCTCAAAGTCCTCAGGTCCCCAGGGAAAGATTTTGGTGCCCCCCAAATGTCCTTTTCTGTCACTTCCTGGAATCCATGTGGAATTAAAGATGACCAGACACCCCTCTTCAGAGATCCTTAGATCCTTTAAGTCTTTTATTCTTGCAGCGGTCTCTGAGTGATGCAGAATTAACAAAAAAAAAAAAAAAAAAAANAAAAAAAAAAAAAAAAAAAATCAAAGTCAAATGCTGATCTTGTTACTTTTGATTTTATATGTTTATTTAACATTTGATCTCACTGTGTTCTAACATTCATTTTCAAAAGAGCCCTGGTAACAAGACTCAAATTATGATTGTGACTATAAAACCAGGCTCGATAATGAGGTACACATGCAATAGCCTTTTCTGCCACTTTTGTTCTGTTGACTCCTTGTGAACATGTGTATATGCATGAGTATTTGTGTTTGCCAGCATGTGTTTGTGTATGGGTGACTCTGGGGAGTCCATTCTGCCTTTAAGTGGTGATAAAGTTAAGTTTTCCATAACATGATGGAGTCCCTCCAGGCTACAAATCTCTTCTTCCCAGTCATTTGAATAGCGAGTTAGTCCCACTGGATTTTATCCCCCCTTGAAGTTCAAACTCATGTTAAATGACTTCCTTGTTCCTGTGCAATCTTTTTGAGTATGGTGTTGAAAACCAGGTGACTTGCCCTCAGGCGAGGCTTTATAAAGTCACATCCTGCATGCTGCATGAGATCCTGTGGGCGAGCCTGGGTGTCTCCTTATCTATGTCTCACATGTCTGGAAGGTTTATCAGCTCGTGCTTTAGAGATTAGTCAGTGCTATCAGGATGATTTTACTTCAAACCACATATTTCAAGTGTGTTTAATGGCTGCTTTTTCCCCTTTGAAATGCAACATCAGACATGACCACCTCACCACAGTGCTTAAATGAATACATAACTTTATTTAAATAAATGCTTTGTCATAACAAAAAAAGACAAAGGTTAAAAGAGTACATAAATTACAAGTTGAATAAATATTACACAGTGATATTCACTTTAATAATTTGAGATTTTTTGTCTTTTTTTCTTATTTGTTTTATGTAGTTCCAAATGCCGACCATTTTTATTCCCACTATCCTCCTGCCACTGATGAGCTGATTTCACAAGCCAGTGAACACCACGTTACGATACCCAATTGAACTGTCTCATTTCATCCAGAAAGTGTTATGTATTCAGAATAATAGTTACTGCACTACTGCAGTATGAAATGTGAATATGAGATTAAACCAAGTAGGAGATGAGAAATCTGAGGAAGTCAGAACTAGCAAACAGGCGCGGGAAACGATGTCGCTGATGCTAACACAGGAGAGCTTTTTTCCATCCAAACATCTGGAAAATTGTAGTATGCACACATTTGCCTTTGATTAATATACACAGTAGCTTGTCCCAGAAATTGCAAATTTATTAACTCATGAGCACATTTAAGCTTAATAATCTACGCCTGCTTGCAGCTTTTCGTTCCCCAGATTTACAAGACTCCTGATAACTGTATTTCTAACTGTATCTACTATCATGCAGTTGGTGAGTGGCTAGGCCCTGATTGTGACCACTGCCCATGGCGCACTTCTTTACCTCTCTTCTCCCTCTCTTTTCCCCAATCTTTTCTCGTCCCTGTCCGCCACAAGAGCATGTGCCATCACTAGCGTTCTGTGTGTGTGTTACCGTCAATCTATTTTCCCTAAAGGATGTTGCTGTACTGGAGGTCCCAGGCATGGGCTGCACAGCCCCTGTCAACAAATATTACCTCAAAGCACCACCTTTAAAAGGCAAGCACAAGATAACGCAACATTTAGCTTTTTGTGGTTGTTTTTTTTGTTTTTCACTAACTTCATGATACCACATCTCAGGACATCGTTGTGTGTCAATATCAATAGTGAATAACTGAAGTGCAAGCTGTTTTTTTCGAAAGTGGTAGTGTGGATTTGGTGTAGGAAGTGGGGCAAGGAGCCTTGATATATTCACAGCCAGAAGCCATTTTGGATGCTAATACCTTTTCTTTCTTGTTGTGGTTAAAGGAAATGGCTTCTCTCTTTGAAACAGACGCGAAACAGCTTGCCTGCACTAGCAGAGAGAAGCAGTCCTCCTGCCCCCATGATGATTTACCTCCAAACTCTAACATCCTTTGGCTTCCACTCTCTGGCAATCATATACATTGGCAGTCACATGAAAAAGCAATTATCTTAGCTTATTGGTCACTGAAGAAAGAGAAGAGGGAGGTTTAGCTGACTGTGCTTACACAGCAGCTCCTCACAAATCACTCTTGTCCAGAATTGCCCCGAGGTACAGACAAGGATTATAATGGATTTGCAATGTATTTGTGACACCATTTACAGGACTTACCACATTCATCATTCTTCTCTACATCAGAACTAAATCTAGACCTCTTTATCATCGTAACAAGAATCAGCCCCAGTGGGGGCCATATGAAAAAGGAAATTGCCCCCTATAATATCCATGTCACTTTCACGTCGCCATTCAAATGTATTTGCAGATTAAGAAGGCACTGTGACTTGCACACACAGAGAGAGAGAGAACAATGATTTTTTTTTTTTTTTTTTTTTTAAATGACCCTGTTACATGTAACTTTTGTTTTGACCATTCTCCCTTTAAGATGAAGAAAAAAATGATTTCCCAACACATTTTTGTATTGGTTAAAGAGAATTTTAGAGGTTGGATAACATTTCCATGAAGAAGCATGTAAGCAGAAGGTTACAAAAGGGATAGCTTTTTGACTGTCCTGTAGTCCAATGAGTCTGGGCCATTATCCTGACAGACTACTATTCAAATTGTTTACAGGCTAAAATTTTCCAAGCACCAATACATTGCTGTCATACTTTGTTTCTACAGGAAAAACAACATTCAATAACTATTCTTAAAAGTAATGCAATACTCCAAGATTACAATGTACTAGCAGAACTGAGGGGAAACCACTTAATAAAGGAACATGGCTCAAAAGTGGGCAGTCTACTTCACTGAAGGCAAAGAAAACAGCACAAACAAAACCATACAAAACTACACTTCACACAAATGACCCAGAGAAGCAACTGGCTTGCCTGGCAAGTTTGATTATTCACTCAGCTGAACTCAACATGAATAGATATCATGATCGAGTCATGTTTCTACGACGGTGTATTAGGGCCATTGTAGATACAAAGAAAAAAATCTTGGGAAGGGGTGGCTAATATGCTGAGAAAAAAACTTGCAAGATAAACACAAATTTCTGAGAAATAACTTACAAATTGGTGAGAAAAAATATGTTAGTAAAAAAAAAATTAAAAATTTCTGACATTTAAGTCAAAAAACTGAGAAAAAGGGTGTAGTTTGGAAAGGTGTACCAGCAGTTATTGGGAGATGAATGAATGCAAGCTAGGCTGCCAGTTACTGTATGAAATTTCCTTATTTGGTGTTCATTAAAGTGACCCAGTAAACAAGAACAAATGCTTTAACTGTCCAAATGTGTGTTTTTTTCCTTGCAAATTTGTCACTTTTTCTCACAAGTTTGTCTTTTTTCTTGTTTTTTTCTCAGAATATTACTCCTCCTCCCCGTTCTGTTTTTTCCCATCTATTATGATCCTAATACCAACGTACATCTTGCATTATGTTTACATGCATGCTAAAACTCAGATGCTAATCCAATTAAGGCAATTAGTCTTTTTTTTTTTTTTTTTTTTTTTTTAACATCACCTAAGCACCTCATTATGGTGCTTAGGTGAAATCATCAAAATTTGACGGTTGTGTATTTGGAGTAACCATTGTAGATAATGTTATTGTAAGTTGATTTACTGAAGCATTTAAATGCTCCATCAGCTTACAATCGGCGTAACCATTTTGTTCTTGCTTTTTGTCTCATAAACTGATTAGTTATTACATATGCCAACGTTGGAATCTTATTAATTTCACCCAGGTGTTCAGCTTACTCCACATTTTTGCCTTGATCGCAGTACGGAGAAAAATCGGAGTATGGTATGCATGTAAACGTAGTGACTTTAGCTAAAAACACATCAGGCTCATTTTTAGTTCACCAGTGGAGTCAGCGCTCTCTGAACTCTGTGTCGTCCTGAATGGCAGTGTCTGCTCAAATAGGCACAGTTGGCATATCAGGCTAGCTACATTGTCAAAGAGCCACTTAAAAAAGGTTCATCTGTAACAATCTGCTTACTTTTTTGTTTCCGAACGCTCACTTTACATAGGCTAGTAAGAGAAGGCCAGCCCCAAAACCACTTAAAGCGCTAGCAATATTTTTCATGACAAAAAAAAAAAAAAAAAANAAAAAAAAAAAAAAAAAAACGGAAAGAAAAAAAATGGACATTCTTTAGAAATAGGCTCACTCCATCATACACAGAGAAACTCATACAGACATTTGCACTGTACACATACACACACATTCATGCACACGCTATTTTGTGAAATTACACCTATCTAATCAGGTTCCCCTATTCATAAGTGCTCTGACAGAACCACATACCCAGATAGAGTCAACTGTTGCAGTATATCCCTATCATTTCTTTTTTTTTTTTTTTTNTTTTTTTTTTTTTTCTTTTGGAAAACAATTAGGCAAAAAAAAAACAAATAACTCTGCAAATTGTCAGTTCCAGAGTGGCATCAGATTCAAAAGCCTGGAATAGATGTCTTTGAGTCAATGTGCCTTGCATTATTTTTTTTTCTTCAAAATGGTTTTGTGTTAACGTTACATGATTAAGTGTCTTACTGAAACCCCCAGCTTCTTAAAAAATATATCTGCATATATTTTCATGGATCTTCAGCTGCGGGACCCAGCTCATAGAAGAGCCCCATAAGCCAAAGGGATCTAAAAATCTTCTGGGATTATTTTCCCCCTCGTTTGGAGATGAGTGCTTGGTCAATAACAGCAAAGAGAAAATGACAGGTGTCTTTTTTCAGCCTGTTCTTTTGTTTGGATCCTTTTTTTTCTTTTTTCCTTTTCAAAAAAATCTTGAAGTGAATGGAGGGCGGGGCATACAGGTGTGATGGGGAGAGGAGATGTGGGCCCTGGGACATGTGGTGGTTAGGGGATCAGGAGGGTGGGGCTTGAGGGTGATACAGAGTTCTTCCCCTTTTCACTCATTGTTGTTGCTGTTCTCCAGGTCTTTACACTGAATGTCCCCGCCGCTGTAATCTGTGCCAGGAAGCTGAACGCCATACTTGTCCACACACCAGCAGATGCCTCGTTTGCGACCGCGAGAGGGCTTGCACTGCGGACCAAAAAACAGGACAGAATTTTAATGGAAGGTAAAAAANGTAAAAAAAAAAAAAAAATCAACACAAAGATATATGTGTAAAGCAATGTTACATTTTAATGCAAATTTGAAGTGAAAAAGAATATTCTGAAGTGACGTCACCTGTTTGCGCTTGAAGAATCCCTTTCTGTCACAGTTGGGAAGGTACAGAGACAGAGGCATTACACGAGATGTGTCCTTCATTCCCTGAATGATTCCATCCAGTTTTCTCCTGCAAGGACCCTTTGGAGGAAGACAGAACAGTTACGATCGCGCAACACTGGCCTAAAAGTCACCTGTGGTGAGAAAATTCAGCAGCTTCCATTCAAAGATTGATGCTTAAGATGGAGGTCAGTCACTAGATTTTGTTGTGGGTCAGTTTTTGTCAGCATTGTTCACTGGAGGGTCAACACCATTTTAGAGGCATGGTGGAAACCGTGAAGGTCTGTCAGTCGGCCGGCAGGTCGATCGATCGATCTATCTGCAGTGCATTGTCATTAAAGGACCATTTTGCATGTTTGAGCCTAATACAATCTATTTTTATACATGTTACATTACCGACAATCATTTCCAAAAGAATATTACCGTATACCAATATACCATATATTTCAGCTTTCCTGATATTTTACAAAATCTCTCAAATCTTTCAAAATCAAATATTGAAGTGATAAACCCACCTTAAAAATCAATGTTTCGCCTGCTAATAGTTACACAGCCGTATGAAGTCACAGTCATTTAAATTTTTCGATAAATACAGGTCTTCTTTTGGGACTATATTCCCTGGTGGAGACATACATTCACTCCGTGCTTTTTATTGAGCTGAAATGCTAAAATTATGCAACTTCTAAAAAAAAAATTTGAATACACGTCTTGCTCGCAATGATACCTATCCCAAGAATGTTTCAAGTATCAACAAGTTGATTTTAATAGCGTACCAGAATGAACTGAAACCAATGGCGGTCTTGAAGGTAGGAAAAAATTTCACCGTTCCAGTAGTATGCTTTGAGAAATGATTGTCAGTAATGTTACGTGTATGAAAATTGAATATATTAGGCTAAAACATGCAAAATAGTCAGTATGGTCCTTCAAGGATTAGGCTGCTCCAAATTATTTTCACCAGTAGATGTCAACAGTGTCCTCCAAGTCAAACTAAACTAAACGAAAAAAAAAAAAAAAAAAAAAAGATGCTAGATGGTGACAGTGTGCACTTGAACTGAGCAGCACACTCAAATTTTGATGTAACCTTAAAAAAAGGAACATTTTGGAGTGAGTGCCTATTTGCTGACTCCCTTGTGTAAGATAACAGAATATGGCACGTAATATAGAAAATGGAATTTGGCGTATTAGGAAGAGTTAAAGGACCAGCTGGTAGTTTTGCGTGTTTGAGAGCAATAAATACTACCCACATTACTGTCAACCATTTAATTAGTTTTCACATTATTTGACCAAATCCCCATATTTTTCTAAATCTAATATTCAGGTGATACATGCACCTTAAAATTCGATTTTTCACCTGCTAGCCCGAATGCAGAAGGTATGGTTGTTTTCAAAAAGCAAGTAAAAGCAGTCTTTTCTCCTCGGACTATATTCCCTGGCGGAGACATAATTGTCTTCTGCGTAGCTCTGTGTTAGAGTGGTTAAATTAAGCTTCAAAAAAAAGTAACAATAGTGTGGTTTGCTGTGATAAATTACTAATCTCAAGTACATTTCACATCTCTGCAATTTAATTTTTATCGTGTACTGGAATTAACTGAAATCACTGGAAGGTAGGAAAAACAATTTGAAAATTTACTGCTCCAGCATTCTGACTTAAATAAACATGCAAACATGCATCTATGGTATTTTTTTGTATCAGCTACAGGCCACTGAAAGCAGTATTAGCCTCTTTACACACAAACAATTATAGTTTGTCGAAATGATGCAAAGAGCAATTAACTTTTACTACGTTTGTGTCAGTAAGCGAGATGTGCACTGAATACGTACAAATTCAGGCTCGTGCTTGTCGATGGGCAGAGGGGAGTAGTCCATGGTGGAGCCCATTGAGCGCTGTTTGCCTAACTTCCTCTTCTGCTCCTTGCGCAGAGCCTGGACCTTCTTACTGTTCACAATGTCTTTGGGAAGGAGCGGAACTTTAGCTGGCTGTAGTTCCTCTGTAAGCTCTGTGGTTATGGTGTCCTCATGTTCTCGGGACTCACGATCTAGAAATAAATACAACACGGTCAATTAATATCACATTTTTATCCTGTAACTGGACATAAATTTTATAAATCTAAAGAATATGGTTCTTTATGTGTGCTTTCAGGTCACACTATTAACCCTTTTTGACAGAGGCTGGTCAGGGTGTTTCCACTACAATAACATTGGTGCCCATTCTGCCTTTATCAGCCCCCAAAATCTGCTGATCTGGAGCGAAGGACCTGACGCATCACGGATCAGGAGGCAGTTCACATATTGCTGTTTACCTGAACAGCCATTGTAAAACAAGCAGCAGCAGCAAGTAGCAGCTTACCATTTCTCAGTGGAAACTCCTAAAACAATGCAGAGGTTCATCAAAAACATCAATGGTTGAAACGCAACACACTATTCAAGTTTGTTTGTTGTTGTCCTAAACTTCCACATTTTCCGTTCACTGGAACACGGCTAAATCTAAAGCTCACGTCACTGCGTCATTCGTTCAGCTCCTAGTGGAAATGTAGGCCAATTTTAAGAAGGGCTAAGGTACAATAAAATCTTAGTCGTCATCTATGTCAGGCTAAAATATGAAGTTTGATGCATATAAGTTTGTGCAATGGTTGCCTGGTGAATCTTAGTGTTACAACTGAACAATAATACAGGCAGAAATGCATCAACTTGTCGTCATTTATAGACACGCGTTGTAGCAGCAGTTAAATTGTAAGACTTTTATCTTAAATTTCTGACACTGTTGGAATTTTGTTGCAGGCTGTCTTTAGCTGCACAAGCACTAAATTGACCATTGGTGGACGTGTCTCATACATATTGACGACAAAAGTGTTTTACAATTGCAAATGTTAATCTGTGACAGTATAAAATCTAACAGTCTGTAGGAACTGGATAAGACTATAAGATAAACTCTGGAAAAAACATAGTTTTCCAAGTTTTAAGTCTGGTCTCATATCATTTTTTTTGTACAAATTCATCTGACGATATAACGACTGATTAAAAGGTGGTACTGTTCACGCCTCAAAAATGTTGACATTTCTCTTAACACTATCTTGTGTTAAATTTTCCTAATTACACAAATAAACTTTAGTAGATTGGTTTAAATTAGTTGTTGAATGGTTATTTCAGGGAAAAAATGGTCTTAAATTTTATTATACTGGAATTTACAAGGGTTCACAATGATTTGAATCTGTCTTAACTACAATGTCCATTGTGTTTAAAATTCTCTTGTCAGCCACCATAATCAGTGATGAACCAATGAGATATTATTGTATATTTACAATATTTTGCAATCAGTGTAAATGAAAAACATATTTCAAAAGAAAACGGATGGAATTTTCCTGTTCTCTCAAACCTTGATAGCAATCAGTATTGTAGAAACACAGCAATCCAACTATATCTACACAAAAACCAATATTGTTATTCACTAACCACATAAAATGTGAAGTATTCAGCAGCTTATTATTTTAGTCCTTCAAACTAAAACAACAAAACACAATAGCAGATGCTTTTCCCAGGGTTTCTGCCACCTCTCCTCTTGTTTACAGACAAGAGGCAACAGCTGATGAACTCCTCCAGCTAAAGTCATCTTTTCTCACCCAACCCAATTTGCAACCCCCAAATTCCCTCGTGATAACGGTTATTGAAAAATAATGTTCACGTTTAATGCTCACGCACTCCAAAACACATTTAACCCATATTCACATTAAGAAATTTACAGCTGATCTGCATCCATGAGAACAAGAAACACACAACAGATGTTGAACATGAGTTTTGTCCAACACTCTACAAACACAACCCCTCCCTTTCCCTAGTTTAATAGTTTAATACACATATAAACAGAAATGTAGACACACAGTGGCACATATTTGTGAGCATACAGAAAATGGAAAACAGCATCATGTGTTGCATAACTGCCAAAACTGCCTGGAAAATTATGCCATAGTATCTGAACTGCTACATTTCAAGAAGGAACTGGGCTTCTTACTGCAGCAGCTTTGTACTGATGTGTCCCATGATGAACTGAATAAAATGTCAAGCTGAGGAAAATCCATTTGCTCAGTGGATCCACACTAAACGCTTATACATTTCTGTCACATTTTATGTAGTTCCTAGAAGTCCTTTCGGCACCCCCAGGGGGCACTACCGTCTCAGGGATCAAAAAGACAGGATATCCACAGGTTGAGGTCCTTTATCCTTTACCCAGCCCCTCCCCCTCCTATCTGTCAGGCTCAGCCTCTTAAGCCTGGACCCCGAGCCAGAGGTTCTTTGAGGCCACAGAAAGAAGCCCTCTGCTCCCCCCTTGGCTTAGCTGTACCATAAGGACAGAGTTATTGTGGGGACGTTGCCAGGCCCCAGCTGGCTGAGGCGTTGGTGCCAGTGGATGACCCTGGTTATATTTATCTGACAAGGAAACCCGCCGCGGTGCACAGGGCCAGATGCACCGAACCAGAGAGGAATGTTGGCTGAGGAATACACGCCAATTGCTGTCGAAAGACAAATCAACTTTCCTATTGGTATATATGGACAGAAATTGAGAGAATATATTGGGGAAAAAATTTTTTTTTACAAGTTGCGCTGGAGAAAATCTGTGAGACATAACAAGGATGTGAGCTCCCAGGAAGCGATGTTCAAAGAGCCTGACACAGCATGAGCGTCTGGAGTCTTTGGGGGTGGGGGTNGGGGTGATTACCAGAATCGGGTCTTTGGCTTCTGTGCTGCGCTGCCGTCTCTTTGAAATTAATCTCACAACTCATGACTTGGCAGGCCTCGGTTTGTGTTTAGATATGTCCTCGTGTCTCCCCGCTCAGACTACGAGACTATAAACTGCTATAAATAAATATGTCAAACAAGCATTCCTATGTACATGATGCCTGTGACCACTGTGGAAAATTCTTTATTCCTGCTGTACAGTCCAACAATTACTCAGAGTGCTTGATTAAAATGCCACATAGTTGGCAATGAAATATGTTGTTGAAAATACCTGCTATGTTTTTTAATGTTCATTCTGGTTTCGTGTGTAATGTAGTTTGAGTATACTGTATACATGCCCAGACGAGGAAAGGTCTAAGCCATGGCACATCAAATATATTCACCACACAATCAGTCAGTTTGAGGAAAATTAGGTTTGTCTGTGGAGAATAATGTTATAAAAGTGAGTATAATTTAGAAAGACATTTAATCTGCATTAAAAAAATTACCCCTACATGTTAAGGGAGGGATGTGAACTGACGAACCGATGCAGTTGATATTGTGCCATCCTTCACCAACAATGCAGAGTGTAGCCTTTGTACAGACAATGCAGTTTGTCTCCTTTTCTCTTCCACCGACAAAATCTCCAAATTCATCTTTTCTGAAGTGGGCTCTTCAGTACGGCCACAAAAACTCAGTTTTTCCATGCTCAGGGTACCCAGCTTGTAAAGGAGGCTTAGAGGGTCTGTGTTTAACTCCTGAAACTCAGCCAAGACTCTGGACACGAGCCAAGCGAGCCAAGTCATGTGCAGCTCCTCCATTCAGCTGAGCCCAAAGCTGTGCCGCTATCTCCCTCTCTCCCTCTGCTCAAGCTAAAGATTTCATTAGGACGAGAGGAGGAGAGGAGCCAAAGGAGGTGCACCTGATACTTCTCTGTTTAAAAATTAACATCTGCACACAATTATGCTTCATGAATATCCCAAGTTTCTTACAGGCAGCAGTCCAAACTTGAAAGATAAGCCAACCCTTCTTTGGGCTTTTTTTCCCTCCACTGGATCTCTACGAATATACAGCGCGGCGATGCCATTTAGTTAGCAGAAAAGCCAGGACAATGAGTTCTCCCACCTTTCATTGGATTTCCCAACATTACACCACATTTGCCTATGATTAAGCCAGGCTCTGTGCCACATCTGAAATTACATCTTTACAAGATGTAAGAGAGTGGTGAATAGAGATGCTGTTTAATCTCAACAGGGGGTAGAACAAGATAACTGATGGGATAAATGAGCCCGAGGGACTCTGTCATATAAAGCATGACATTAGTAAACCATCCTTCAGCCTCAGACTGCCTCTGCTACTTAATATTTGAAAGCACAGCCATGGCCTGATAACCCCAGAGTTTCTAGAGCACAGAGGAGGTGTGAACAAACCAGGTCCGCAGTGGAGTTGTGCAAGTCTGTGAGGATACGGTGCTGCAGGACCAGGTGCTGGACATATGGGTTATTTTAAAAAAATGAGCTAAACATGACTGTAATTGCTAAATGATAAAGTCACTGGGGTTGATGACGATGAGCAGCATGATTAGGGGACAGAAAACAATGACAATAGCTTTGAAAGCTAATAAGATACACGTTTGCATGGCTTGACTGTAGCGCTGCACGAAGGAAAGGCTGAGGGACTGATGACTGAAAAAGCTCGATTCCAAAGCAGCTTGAGCAATAAAAAGCAATGAATTTTACCAAATGTTCTGCCTTTTTTGTATGACTGTAAGACAAATTATACTGTGACATTTCCCTCAGTGGAATGTCTGTTGGCCCTATGCACATTCTTAATCAGCAGCTGAACGCACAGGAAATAACTCTTCCCTCTGGTATTGTGCGCACATAATATGTTCATTGCATTCAAAATGTTTCCTGCTTATTTGAATGCATGGTATAAATAGCAACTAGAACAATTCAAGGATTATATTACACAACAGGGCTCTTGAGGTGATGCAAAATCTTTCCAAGTAGGTAGCAAACTTGCTGACCTGTTTACAGCTTCTGGATCTACACTCAAGTGCAAATACATGCTCAGTCTGAGTTGAAACCAGTCATGCAAAAATGTACATTATCAGAGTAATGCGGATGGCTGTTCTACTGTACATTCCTAATTTTGGTCTGAGGTCTCATCCCACATCTGAGTTTGGGTTTTCAACAAGCCACGTGGATGGACGCAACCTCTTTTTGGGTCACCGTCACCGCAACACAATTGCTGGGTGTGACGATATCCTAACTCCCAAACGGCTGCAGCAGTTATTTCAGCTGGTGCAGAGAACTTTCGAATGCGCCGTGCAACGCTAAACTCCGAGTAGCATGAGAAAAAAACCATCACGGAGGACAAAAAAACAGCTATTACTGTGAGAGATTTACAGTATATCGCTCTAATTCATACCACGTTCGGGAAGGATTCTGCTTAATGTAACGTGACACATTAATGATTGTAGAACAAAGTGTGCAGCAATCTGTGTGCTGTATATACACAAGCTGATTAACATAATGCATCATACATTGAGCATCTGTGCAACGTTTGCACTTGTCCCAGACAGATGTTGCACAAGTGTAATAAATGACCCATATGGTAAACCCCATTTGCAGTACATTAAGGGTTGGAAAATGGAGGCCTGAGGGCCAAATTTGGCTTTGAACAGAATTTGAGAGAAATGATTTTCATTTTTTATGGTTACATTAAAACTGTAATACCATTTTGCTAGCTGTACTGTGGACATTATATAAAAAGGCTCATGTAACACCCCCCCCCCANAAAAAAAAAAAAATCACCTTTTATGATCATCTAATAATCGATATCCCCACAAAGAGACAGACATGCAAACTGATACTGCGTGATATTCTGCAACACACACCAGGCTATTTAATAAATCATACAGCTGACAGTGAGCTCAAATGCTGGGATGAAGTCTAATAAAGTTATGAATAACAACAATAATGTCTTTGGGACCTTGTAGTCGTGAAATCTTGAAGAAAAGTCACCCATAAGACTTTTGATTAAATTTTTACTTCACTTCCATCACAGCACTTGGACGTGGCTTTGTGCTGTCAGTCTTTTCTCAGTTGCCTGAAGTGCAGGAGTCTTCAACTTGCCATGTCTGCTTCAACCAGCTCAAGTTTCTTATGAAAGGCTTCAGTTTCTCAACCATATCCACTGGTTGACCTCTTCCTTGCAGCTAAAGATTCAAAGTATTCAAGTGATAAATATATTGGCCACAAAATAAGACAGGACATTAACTCATGATTTTTCAGAACACATGGATTGTCAGCTGCAAATCGTACATTGCTCTCTTGTAAAAATTCCACAACGTGGTCATAAAATTCCAAGAAGAGTCCCAGTGCATCTCCCATCCTTAGCCAAAGTACGTCAAACAACAGGATATCATCATGTGCTGCACCCGATGATTCCTTCACAAGCCGTCTGCACAGACTATGCTAAATGCTGAAAAAGTTAATCACACGCGTAACTTTGTCCATAAAATCCTTCAGTTCAACTCTAAACTCTGAAAGATAAGACAGACAAACCGCTGATTTTCATCAGAAGCTAAGGAAAAGAACTCGGCTCAACTAGCATGGTGTTGCGTTGACCTTGCAGACAGGACACTGTGTAACTACAGGAATCATGCTATCTGTAGACTTACTCACGCTATCCATGTTCAGTAATAAGTTCTTCCAAAATTCTAACCGCACACTCCATGGCATGTTATGTGTTAGTATCACAACAGCTTTTAGAGATGCAATTGTGACTTTTTGTTTTTCCTCCTGCAGGTTTCAAAATCAGGGAGGAAAGCAACACTAAAGATTTCATACCTAGCTCCAAACAATGTCAGAGATTGTGTTTGAAGATATACTGGCGAGGCATCAGCAAATAAAGGTAAGATAAATTCTTAAAATGTCTGTTTTTATTGTCCAGTTTTTGTGTTGTATTGAGAGACATGTCATTCATGAAGAGGCTTTGTAGCCTAGCTTAACAAATTGATTTCAAATAGCATCATATCCCTCTGGAATGACATTACTTTTAAAGGACTACACCAGTGGCTCTGCAAGTATGAACCTTATAAATACTGCCTTCATACTTGTTACATTACTGCTAACCATTTTACAAAATATACTACTGGAGCACTACATTTTCAAATTATTTTTCCTACCTGCTGGGCAGCCATTGGTTTCAGTTCATTCCGGAACACTATAAAAATCGATTAGTAGGGATTTCAGATGTGCTTGAGATATGTAATCCACCACAGCAAACCATAGCAACCCTGTTTTTATTTTTTTTTTTGTTGAAGTTATTTAATTCAACTGATGCAACATGGAGCTGTGTGGAAGAAAACGTATGTCTCTGCTAGGGAATATAGTCCCAGGAGAAACTGAGAAAAGAGAAATTAAAATGACCGTGTAAGGTGGGTGTGTCAGCTGATTTGGAAAGATTTGGCAAAATAACATAAAAACTAAAATACAGTTTTATGGTTTACAAAATGGTTGGCGGTAATGTAACAGGTAATTGGGTAGTATTTATTCGACTGGAACATGCAAAGCTACCGGTATGGTCCTTTAAGCTAGTTTCATTGCAGTGGTTAAGTCTATATGCTGGGCTATTGCTCAGGCCACGACTTTCACTGAAGAATTCAATGAATTCAAACAAAACGTTTTATTAATAAATGAACTCTAATTCATTCAGACAGAAATATTAAAGCATATAGGCTTCCACTCTTTCCACCATGCCTGTACAGCTACATTAGCCTCCGCCCATGGCCTAATCTAATTACCAACTCCTGCAGTACACTGTAACAAAGATTTTTTGATAATGCCTCTCTTGTGATCAAACATTAGAATCAACAACCATGCAAAAACTGCTAGCGAGGAAGCACTACTTAATGCTGAAGCTGTGAAAAGGGAACAAGTAAAGGATCTCCCGTCTCACGTTATTGCCTGAGAGCAGCACTGGGATCTCAGAGAAGGGACTGGAGCCTCTATTGTTTTCTGACTCCTCAGAAACACGAGAGGCCTATTTTTTTGTCCCGCTCATGACAAGGAATTTCAAAGAGCGAGATTCTTCTGTAGGGTAAAGAGAATGAGGTGATTTCACCCTCTTGATCCTTTCCGCGCAGTGCAGCCCGGTGTTGGTGGTGAGATTATCAGGACCTACAGTAAGTACATAGATCAGGTCTGGTCACATGTGCTACCATTTAAAGCCCAGCATGTGGCCATCCCTGCTTTTTTTGAGTCACATGTTCTTAATAGAGAAAGACTACTGTGAATACTGATTTGTTTCACAGCTGTTGCCACTAGCTAGCTTGGTGTCAGTGACCAATATGCTGTACAAATACCACTGTAAACTTTTATGGGGAGAAATCAGGCAAGTGTGCCAAAAAAGGTTCTTTGCTCACAAGGTTCGGTGCTGTAGACTACTACAAGCAGAGACAAAACTAATATAATGCCAATCGTATCCATGTCACATCCAAATCCAAAACAATGGGCATCACATTTTCTGTGAGCTGTTTTTTCTTTAAGTCTTCATATGATATCTTGACAAAATGACCTTGTAAATTCTCGTAGCACCTGCAGCAGATCGGTTGCAGCAACCTAAGCTTTCACTGCGCTGTCTGAGAGGTTCAAGGTGAGAGAGATGGAAAGCCACATACAGTCTTTCCTTTCAAGCGAGCCCTTCATGAAGCTGTCAAGCAGCTGGCACCACATGTGACCCAAGCCATATCTAACGTGGCATGTCTGTATGTGCACGCTATGTCTACGGCAGACGGCTTGCTGTCATTAGTTGAAACGTACGGTTAGAGCGAAGGAACTCTTCTTTGTCAGTTGTTTAGTTGCGTCGATGACATTGGGTATGAAAGCAGTAGAGGTTAAGTGTCACGTGTAAAGTTTTATAAAAGAATGTGATGACAAGTGATGCTTAGAAATGGGAAGGGACCGGTGTGAGCATTGCTGCATTCTCTGGCAAATACTGAGCATTAGAAGTCTGCAGCTGTTTAACTATTCAAAATGTCAGTATGGCTGAAATAAAACAGAACAAAAGGTAAAAACTAAATCTACACACTTTAAAACTTAAAGTTGTCAGTAAAGGCACCAGATTTCCTGTTCCTGTGCTAATAATGAGGCATATTATTTCTGTCCATGTACAAGTGGAGCAGTCTGGATTTGGAACAGCTCCCTAATCATCTTTTGTTTCTTGGCAAAGAGCAATCTGTTAAAACATAAGGCTCTTTCAGAAGCGCTAAGGACAAGGGGCCCACGCTGCCATGAAGTCATATCTGTTGGCAAGTTTTCCAGGTTCTGATTCACTTCTAGGGGCTAACACAGTCTGAGTGCCCCCCNCCAAAACACAAACCACCTCTTCCACCTTAGAATCCAAAAAAGCTCCTGGAATCACAGTGCAAGAGCGACATGAATTAATGAGCTCCTGTGACATGAATCGGCTGCAGTGGGAAGGTGAGTATTCTTAATCTTATAGGAGCAGGAAAGNGAGGAGGAGGAGGAGGAGGAGGAGGAGCAGGGACTGTACGACAGCAGTGACTCCTCTCTCATTGTTTGGTTACTCCAGTCAATATTTAGTAGGCTGGAGCTCTCATGGCCTCCTGAGTGCCGAGGTCACTTGAGCTCCTCCTCCTCCTCCCTACGTTTGCCTTGCTCAGCTGGTACGGCACACAGACAGCTGCAACCCCACACCACAGGAAACCAGAGGCTCACCTCACCGGTTCCCATCCGTGGAACTGTTTGACAGAAGGCCCTTCACAGAGAAGAGAGCGCCAGAGGCATTCTGCTGAATCACTGCGCTGTGACTGGGCGCCCAAGCAATGAATGCACCACCAGGGGCAGGAAAAGATGCTCTGATTACAACTGTGGGCCGACAGAGAAGTCAGATTGTGTGTGTGTGCGTGTGTGCATATAAAGCCAAAGTGAAACTGCCTGAAGCCTCATCACTCACAATTACACACAACGCACGCCTGCCACCCCCCACACCCCAACCCAGTATGTGACTGAACAGACATGCATGCACTCAAACATATGCATACACATACACACTAACACACGGGTCCATAGATGCGTATAAAAACACACAACGACAATACCTTCTTGCTGAATGCTTTGTAAACCATCAGGTTTGCTGGTTATTTTTAGAACAACGATCAGATGATCAACAATCATGATCAGATCGTGTTTTGTTCTAATGTTTCATCCAAAAGAAAGATAAGGAGCAAATAGCCTAATGACTCTGTCAACAGCCAAAATGAGCCTGGTGGTAGCCAATTTTATAGAATGTGGCATGCTGCCAAAACCTTTGTGGTTGCCACCTACTTGTCTAGTTTTAGACAAGCTACTTAAACTCCAGTCAGCCACTCTATTGTACCAAGAAATATCTTAAATCTATCAAGCCCATTGGCTCAAGTCTTTCTCCCTGTCTATTTGTCTCTCTGTATGTGTGTGTGTGTATGCGTGCCTCTCTCACACATACAGACTTAATCTTCCTGGTAATCCCTCTCTCAACACACCCTGGGGGTACAGCCTAAATCTATCTAAATTCCGCCTTAACAAGATCTGTAGTTTAGGGAAGAGCACCCCATTCCTTCCTTTATATTTCTCATTGTGCCTGCTCAGATTATGTGACTCATTTCATGTCTGCAGCAGTTATGAGGAGGAGAAACAACCGAAAAGCATAACACAAAAAAAAAAAAAAAAANAAAAAAAAAAAAAAAAAGGACATAAAAACGCAATTTGCTCTGGAAGGATGATGGAAAACTGAGGTCTGGCAGACACTTAGAACAGTAGGGGCATCATATGAGCTCAGCTGAACGTTTTCCTCTCTAGGATGCTCCCTACTGTAAATATGCTGTAGCCCACAAACCCTTTTGATCCAGATTTTCTCCTGTTATGACCATTTTGTCGTGCGTAAAAGCGGCGTGAAGCTCATTATGGAAAAATCAGCCATCCTTGCACTGCGTTAAAGTGAATGCACTAATACTGAGACTAATAAATAACTGGCGATCCTCATATTAAGCTCCCCTGAGGCTTCCCGATGCCCAGTTTGACAACCACCGGCCAGCGCCACCGCCGCGTAAAAGCGCAACTTGGAAACGTGGGTTTAACCGAGCGTAGAGCCGCTCTTAGCAATCAGAACTGGGCGCAGCCGTTGCGCTGGGCTGCATTAAGGATTAAAATGAGCATAAAGAATAACTTAACACATCAACCTCCTTAGAGCGGGATGCTGAGCCTGCGACTCACGTGAGACGCGTTTCTGTCTCCACAAAGGCGCGTAAAAGAGGAATCAGCCCCCCCGCCAGCTTAATCAAGGCAGTGGATAAAAGTTAATGAGATGGCACCTCATGCCATCTGTCAAACAAAAGGTCTCTCAAAGAGCAGCGACTCCGGCCACTCTTGCTGCACCACCGCAGCGGCTCCGAAGGTGCAGAAGGGACCTCCAGATCCTTGGATGAGTGGAAAAATGATGCACTAAATTTACTGATAATTACGCGATTTAAGCAAAAATGCTCATTTTATGTTGCACTGTTATCAGTTCCCTTATACAGGTTAACATTACCCCAAATGAGAAAACCTATCATGAACCAGTGATCCAGGTCCGACACGCAAGGAAAGAGGAGACTTTTGCTGCAGTGCCACTGATCGTTTATTTCTGCAGCTACACACGTTTCCTATGCATCGTTTGGTCCAAAGCATGCGTGCATTCAGTGCATTCACTCAGTGCGTTAGTCAGTCGGTGCGCATCTTACCTATGGGTGGGTGCGCCGGTTTGTATCCTTTCTCGTTGGTGCATACTCCCCTGCCGTGGAGCAGGGCGTGCAGGGGTTTCTCCTCCCCGCTCCTCGGCAGACAGCGGAGACCCTTGGTGCAAGTCCCGGTGTAGACGCCGCACGCCTGTCCCTCAGAGAGGGCGCATGTTACGCAGCAGCCGCAGCCCGGCTCCTTAACTAGCTGGCAGCCGACCGGGACCGGAGGGCACATGGACAGCGCCTTCTGGTCACACGGCTCGCACGGCACGTATGAGCCCAAGCACCCGGACAGCCCCAAGAGAAATGTCACCAAGAGGCAAAAACTCAGGAACATTGTTGGTGTTCTTTCTGTTATAGCCTAAACCTCAAATGCGCAGAGGGGAAACTAATGAACACAATGCCTCAGTCAGATAATCCGATTTTTAAAGCTGAAGCCAAGAGTGTTTATCCAACAGAATTTAGCATTAATTGCAGGCTTTTTCACTGTGCACCATGCAAAGAAAAAAAACTAATTAAAAGACCCAATTTAAAATAATATACAGGCTATTTTTCCCGAGATACTGTCATCTGCAGGAAAAAAAAAAAAGGCTATTCTGCACAAAACCTGAACTTCTCTCCTCTTCAAAGTGAACTCCAGTACTTTCTCCAGTACAAGTTTTCAGGGCAGACTGATCAACTTGAGAGCTGCCTTGCCTTTTTAAGAACAGCCGAGCCCAAACCCCTAACTATGAATACGCTAAACAGCAGGGAAGGGAGGCGCACTTGTTCCACGGCTTGGCAAGCGGCCAAAACCTNTTTTTTTTTTTTTTTTTTTTTTTCCCAGCAGCAGGATCGCTCTTTCACCCTGAAGGCTAAACTGATGCCGAGGTGCAAGAGGCAACAGCAGAAACCAACACAACCCCCATCAAAACATTTCAGTGAAAACACTTGTCCACCATCCACTCTGTGCATTCATAGACTTGCCTCATATTGTAATAAATCATTTACAGTGATCAGTCAGCATTCAAATTTAATTTTACTGAGAGATATGGTTTCATTTGTCCCTAGAAACAAATTCTTTGTATTGTCTGCAAATTGACAAAAGTACAATCTGAACTCTAGAAACCTTTATGGTATTACAGATCCTAAAACTTCCAAGAAAAAAAGCATTTTCATCTTGGCTATCAGATGCAAATGTAACCCTATATTCAGCTCATACGTGTCTAATTCAAAGAGATCTCACGTGTAGAAAGTAAGGGGAAGTGCTGATCCTCTGTGTCGCATTGCAGTCATGCTTGGAACAGAAAACATTTTGTCACCCTACACCAGAATGACCATATGTGCTCATTATGGGATCATGCTGTTATATAAGGGCTGGAAAAGGGACACAGATTTGCAATTACTCTTCTTGTAATGGCAAACCACGTCATTTTACAGCCTGAATTGTTTTTTGTTTAAATGACACTCATATGGGATCCTGTATAATAAGTCACCTTTAAAACCTGCACCTGTTGTTGCTTCTGTTGGACACATTTGTAATGCTCTCTCTCTCTCTCTCTCTGCATGTGTGTGTATGAGTGAGTGACACTTCAATGATAAACTAAGACAGAGAGAGAGAGAGAGAGAGAGAGAGAGAGAGAGAGAGAGAGGAGGAGGAATGTTGTCACGTACGCTGAGCTTTAAGGCAACAGTCTGACAACTTAAGTGGAACTCTGCTCTTATTATTTTATATCCTGTATGCAGAGTAATATATGATTGTTTCAGCGTGTGCTCGCACCACATATGCACACTAAATCAACCCAACCAGGTCTGGTATTCCCATTTCTGAAGCTTTCAGGGAAGATTTTTCTTCATATCCATTAATATCAAACTGCAGTGGAGTGTCTGGAAGCAGTATCGTCACCCTTCCTGCAGCCACTTGCTGCTTGATAAAAGGCCAGTGTCATTTCCTAAAAGCGGGCATCATTTTGTCTACCTCTGGCTCCCACTTACACAGGATCCATAGAGAAGGTTCATCCATATTAGTTTAGTTGTTGACCACTAGAAGGTGCTGTTAACAATGGCAAAATCTCACTACTCACTCCCAGCTCCTCTACTTGTGATTACAGAATGGTCTAAACCAGATGGATTAATATAGGATAATACACAGTAATAGCACAACATAGTCAAGTCAAGTTTATTTGTATAGTCCAATATCACATACAACGTCTCAAAGGGCTTTGCAGACCCACACATCAATGTTCCCGACCCAGCCCAAGCTCTCTAAAAAAGACGAGGAAAAACTCCCCCAAAACTTTAACATGTAAGGAAAAAAGGAAGAAACTTCAGGAGAGGCAATTCAAAGAGAGATTCCCTCTCCTGAAACGGCCAGGTGTGTACATGGGGATCCAGGCAAAAATTATAAAGATACAAAAAAAAACAAAACAAAAAAAAAACAATGAAAGATTACAGGATGATATAAACAGCAAATAAGCACTGATCCAGGAAGAGGATCTAGAAAAATAGCACCAGATTCTCACAGAATTCACAAAGCAAAGACTACTTGAACTAAAGCGATACACACAAATCTAAAAATAGAGACAATTAAGTATTTTATTCTACTCCATGGAATTAGCCACTTATTTGAACCTGAACTTATACAAGCAAACTTCATTTTTGTGGAACAGTGGTCATAAATGTGATTTGTTTTGACCACTGAACATTAGTATTGACAGTGTTTAGTGTTTCCTTTAGTTTAATTCAGCCATGATTGTTTAAAACTTGGTTTACAGAGGCTGTCTAAGGGTTCCATAACCACCGTTTACATATCTGGACTGCTTTTTCCATGCCTTTTTCCTGGTTTTCCTTACATGCCTCCATCCATGCTATCACAACCCATCTTTTGCATTCAACCATAAACATCTGGAATGGACCAAAATGTTTCAGAGACTTTCACGCAAAGGGACAGAGTCTGAAAAATATGTCACAAGGTAATCCAGCAGTCACGAAAACAGCACGGAGTAAATTGTGATAGTTCAACTTTTCATCAGCCAAACCCTGAGTGAAGGACTGTGGTGAGTCAGTGTTCCCTCCAAAGTCAACAGGAGCATCAAACCCTGCAAGCAAACTTTAGCCAAACCCAACAATAATATAGTACAACAATAATAAACTGAATCATGACAGTAAAGCAGTAAGGATTAATGATGCACCCACCAAATCTCAGGTGAGCAGAGAGATTGGATAAAGAGATGACAAGTTCTTAATATAAAATCTTAATACAACTATTTTTTCAGCAATGAAGGAAAACTATCTTATTTTTGTTCTCATTCTTTGCTTACTGCAAATCCTTATTCCATAAAGTAATCCTTAAAGATTATTTTGCCAGGTGTTTGAAACTTCAAGCATTCAGAACTCATTTACCAGTCTATACTCTGTTTTCAAACTCTCAAAAACTCTCCACCCATTGGTATTTCCCAGTCACCTTCTCCTCAACTAATCACATTTTCACAGCAGTGACAAGGTATTGCAACAAATGCGACAGTATGCTGTTTCATGCTTTTTCTCTTGTACCTCATGGGGTCATTCATTTTGTCTTCTATTGAATCACGGGATCCTCATGTGAGCACAGAGCAGCTAATAACCCATCGCTCAGTTGTGCTAGGCAGAGTTAAAAAAAAAAAAAAAAANTAAAAAAAAAAAAAAAAAGCCCCCATATGAGCTGAGGCAGACAGACAGACAAAGACAAAGGTAACAGGAAAAGAAAGCGGTCGAAGCATTTTAGTGCTGTGAAGAGTCAATAGTTACATGTCAAGTTTACTGCATCATTTCTAAACAAAAGTTGACTTAAAAAGATAAAACAGATTAAGTCTGATTAGATTAAGCGCCCTGTATGCTGTAAAAAAATCAAGCTACTGAGGGCAGATATAAAGAAGTCATATACTAAACATAGCAAACAATACACTGATGGAGAATACATAAATGAATGATGGTGTTCAAAAAGAATCCGTGTGAATCAAAGGTATTAAAGCCTAATTTGAAATGGTTGGAAGTGTGCATGATGAGGAAAATAGAGTTTGATTGGTTCAGATTAGAGGTTTTCAGGGACTTCCTGTGTAGTGGAGAAATATTACAGTAAAGAAGTCACCAAACAATGTAAAAAACAACAGTAAAAAAGAAAAAAACACAAACAGCTTTAAATCACAAATCTTGTAATAAAAAGATTTCCATTAGCTGAGTGCTGAAAGATTAATTGCTTGATGAGTTTTTCTATTTAGTTGTTTGGCGTTGTTTTTCTTTGTGTGTGTGTGTGTGTGTGTGGCGGTGGGGTTAAGTCCAGAGCTTTACGGTAAATAGCGCACGCAGTCAGTGTATTTAAACACTCTAGACACATCTGCTCTTTATTTGATTCAACTATGTAAATAGCACAGTCGCGCTTTTCACATTGCTTACAGAACCTAAACTAATGGCTTGATTATGTTCATGTCAGCATTATCTTACAAACACACTTCACTCTCGTGTGCCATGTTATTACGAACTGTTGAGTGTGTGCTGCATTTGTTGCGTGCTTGTGTATGTGTTATGTGTCTAATTGCATGTTTATGCATGTGTGAGGGAGAAGGTGCGTTTATTTTTATGTGTTCAAATAAGCTACGTGTGTTTGTTTGTGGTGCGTATGTGCATCTGTGTGTGTATTTGTGTTTTATGTCCTTGCATTGTCTGCAGATGGAAAAATAAAGAACTCTACAGAATGCAGCCTTTTCCTTACATACACATGAGAAGAGCGCATAATACACAAACACTCCCGGGCATGCAAACATTTCCATTTCCAAGAGGCATACAGAAAGGTGGTGTTGTGTGTATGTGCTGAGATCAGACAACATGGCTCCAGGAAATAACCCTGTCCATCAGAGTTTCCTTGTTTAAACTATGATGATAACGCTTTAGGCTGGTGCTTCAAGTGTGTATAAAGGACATGAGGTGAGAAAGAAAGAAAGAAAGACCAGCTTATTTCCTGTTCTGGTTCGATCCTGTTTGCCCTTTTTTCTCTAAAGACAGCGGTGGACACCTTTGTATGAAATATTCAGTTTCTTGCAATCTGATACGTGGAATAACCTTCATTTTTCAAAACAACAGTACATCATCTTTCTTGAGAAAGTTGATTTGTTTTGGCCATTTTTGAACTCAGAATTGCAACAGATTCCAGCTCTCAGTAACCCTATGAAAAATAAGAGGGTATAGATAGATAGATAGATAGATAGATAGATAGATAGATAGATAGATAGATAGATAGATAGATAGAACTAAGCTTAAGAAAAAAGAAGTTTATGCGTCTTGATTTGGCTTTCGCTGGAATACTCTTATATCTTATTTTGCTGATTTATGTTCTTTTTTTTTTTTTTTTTTTTNTTTTTTTTTTTTTTTTTTTCAATACCAAAAATACAAATGTGAATATTTGGAGCACAAATATGGTCAAATATACTGATATCAGTGAATAATCAGTGGACCATTGGAAGCTGCAATGCAAAAAAATTAAAATAAAAATAAAAAAAAATAATACTGGAAAACCCCACACTTCTGTAAGTTTCAACAATTTTGAACATTTTAGACATGATTTTGAACATGACATAAAAAAATAATCCAGTGGTTTTAGCTGTACATGTACACTGCCAGAATGAAAGCAAGTCTGTACTTGCTTCTGACAGAAAAAAAAAAAAAAAATCNAAAAAAAAAAAAAAAATCTAAAAAAACTATGGTTTATTTTTCGTAACATCATCGGATTGCTCCCAGTAATTTAGAGGAGAACCGCTCAACTCACTCATTTGGACCGCGTTGACCTCGTTGACAGTGTTGCTATAGTGGCATCGTCAACAATGCCATGAACTTTGCTGCAGCGAGTGTTCTCTGGGTTGCCATTAACATCATATCACTCCGATGTGACCATGAGAAAACCTGCATGATCTGGTAACGTGAGATGGTGTGAAGGCTTATCTGAGCAACACCATGATGGAAACTCCGCAGATTGAGATAAGCTGGTCATTAAGTGTAAAAGTTACACAAGAGGTAGTCTTTTTATAGTCTATTAATGTATGGTAGGCCTGAAGCATTTCCAAAACAAAGGTAATTCAAACTCAAAAGCATGAAGCCTTTGAAAAAAGGACAGAGAGAGAGAGAGAGCGAGTGAACCATGGGATGGTTTTGCTTCGTGGCTTGGTTCCTGGCCAAACCCTTAGCATGAAACGGCTAGCGTTAGGTTTTGTTAAAAGGTGATGTATTTGCGGTTTCTCCTCCCTGCTGTTTCACTACTTCAACCTCAGGATGATTTACCTAAAGCCAGATCTTTCTTTGCCTCCCACATATTTCCCCATCTTATTGCTTACGCTTGTAATTAAAAGGCCAACATATGCAGTTGACAAGACAAAAGAAATGCCGTTTGTGCATGTGTGTTCGTGTATGTGCGTGTGAGGCAGCACGCCAGGGCAAAAGCAAATAATCACAGCTACAAATATTTGAATTTTGAAATGAAGTACTCAAGTATTCTTTAAACACATCCAAACAATATGTCTTCATTTTTCAGTTAAGTATTTAACTCTTATCTGGAATCTCTTGCAATAAGATTAATATTAGAGTCCTTTTAGTCTAAATTAAACTAAACACCTCTACTGGGTGTTTAGTTTAATTTCAAGCAACTTTGTTTCCGCATGGTTCAAGCACAAAATTAAACCTAAACAAACAAAAAAAAAAAAATCAGACTTCCTGCATTTTAATTATTTTTTTCATTTTCTCCAAATTTCCCCTGCAGATATCTGGTCATGAGAGTTCTGAACAATGATTTAAGAAACCTGTGATAAAATTACCATTTTTCCCAGTTGTATTTGAATTACTCCCCATCTGCCACAATGGTGACTTTGCTGCAGCGTGTTGCAGTTTTTCTCAGCGAACCCCTGCCAGCTGTAATGACGGGACATGTCTTGCAGCACAGACTGCAGAGTGCTGGTTTGCCATAGCTCGTATGAAAAACATTTGGCCAAGCTGCAAATCACAAATTACACCCCTATTGCTGTCGTAAGGGTATTTAGTAAACTGCAGACATAAAACTGCCTCTGGATGTGAGTTTTCCAGTGTTTTGATTAGAGAGTGGGTTTGAATTTTGATTTGGTCAAGGCTCTGGCTGTATCTGCTATGCTACAGAGAATCCCAAACCAGCCCGAGTGGACACAGAGGCTTTTGCAGGGTATGTAATTACATAGTAAATTATTCAATGGGTCCAAACCAAAACATAAAGGCATTCATTTTCAAAACCAGCTTACAAGGAAGCTTCTTGGCAAAGAGCTTTGGGATATGCTGGAACCATATACCTGGAAGTGGTTTGCAAAGGCTGAAGCTTTCCATTTCGGATTTCACAAAGCCTCAATGAAATATTGTCAGTGAATATGAAACAGTGCAGAGCCAGTTCATTATTGTTGAGTTACACATGTTAAGGAAAAAAAAAAAAAAAAAAAAACTCTTATCTTTAAGGGGGTTTAAAGGAGATGTTATGCTTTTTTGTCAAATTTCTCTCATTTTTATATTGTAACATAGTAGGGAGTTTGTGATGAACATTGTCAAAGTTGGAAAACTTGAGGTTGATGCATATGGAAATGCATCTTTCCTTTCTTACCTTTCTTTAAAGGACCATACTGATGATTTTGCCCATTTGAGCCCAAGAAATACTACCTGCATATATGTTACGTTATGCCAGTCATTTTCCAAAACATAAAACTATAGTTTAGTTTTCTTGCTATTTTGCCAACTGCTCTAATCTTTCAAAATCAAATGTTCAAGTGATACACCCACCTTAAAATTCAATGTTTCACCTGCTAACACTTATGCATGATTCTAGAAGGCATGGTCGTTGTAATTTCTTGGTAAAAGCCTGGGACTACATATATTCCCTGGTGGAGACATACATTGTCTTGCATGTAGCGCTGTGTTAGGCTGATTAAATTACACACAAAAAAGTGTAATAGATGTTTTGTTTACTGTGATGGATTACTTATGTCAAGCACGTTTCAAGTTTCCATAGGTTGATTTTTATAGCGTACTGGAATGAACTAAAACCAATGGCAATCTGGAAGGTAGGAAAAACAATTCTAACATTAGTGTGGATCAACGTCTTTTTTTTTTTTTTTNTTTTTTTTTTTTTTTTTGTTTGTTTTTTTTGTTTTTTGCTTATTACAGTATTGCAATGGTACGACAGTACATTAGGGCCATATATGATGAAAAAAGGGGGCATTATTTTGAGTTTTTAAACTTGCAAATTTGGGAGTTTTAAAACTTGAAAAGTTGCCACTTTTAAAAGTCTGTATGCTGATGATAATTAGATGATCCGTTATAATTTGATGATTTTGCGCTAGAAGCACAAGTATTTTTTTATTGCCAAATCCGATGGAAGAGTATAATTTAATAAGGTCATGTACTTACAAAAAAACTTGTAAATTTGGCAGTTTAAAAACTCATAAATTTGCAGTTTTTAAACTGGAAAATTTGTGACTTTTTAAACTCGCAAATTTGCGAACTTGAAAACTCCAAATGATGTCCCCCTTGATTTTTTTTCTTTGTCTTATATGACCTAATATGCCATCGCACAATGGTTTCCAAACAGAAAATAGCATGGAAATCTGTACAATGTGTCCCCTTTTAAAATCTAAACAAGGGAGCAAAATATTGCTTCACACAGCAAGTTGCGTCCTATAAAACAGACACAGAAGTTCAGTGATGACAGCAAGAACTGTTCTATCAAAACAGCTAAAGAACTATTTTGGCTTCAGCAGCAAAATGACCAGCCAAGTTTTCTCGGCTGTGTTGTCAAAGCCATTTGTTGTTGCCATTTTGCAGTCTTTGCAGAATATCCAAAAACCTTTTATTTGACACATTAAGCCAGCCATTTGCGAATTCCCAACAGTCTAACAAAGTAATACACACAATAATCACACTATATTTACACACACGCTTTCTGATTCAACCCAAAAAATAACAATTACACATTTCATTTTGTCTTGTCTGAGGCTCATGGGGTTTGGCCACGACAGTGACTCTGTGTAATCAAATCCAAACCATATTGTGTTTGGATAGGATGTATCCAAGGATTATATGTCTAAAAGATTTAATAAGAACCAAAACTGACTTCTGTAATAAGTTTATCATGCAACATCCTCATGCAATAATCAATATGTTATGAAGTTACTAAATTTGAAGACTCCTGTCCAGTTTTTGTTTTTCTAATAATTTGCAACGATGGAACATCTACCACAAAATTACCTTATTGTTTCAACTGGCAATACTTAAATTTCTCCCCTAATCCTTGGATTACATTAGCATTCTTTTTGTGGAATGGTGAGCAGCTCTTCATTGCTTTGTCTGGTAATGTGAAGATGAGGAACAGAATGGGTGTGATTTATCATCCCCAAGAGTTCATGAGTACTTTGTTAGAGATATAGCTTACATCATTTGGGTCTATTTGCATCAATCTTCCAGAGTGCTTCCCATGAAAGAGATAAAAGACAAAAAAGAAACAAAAAAAAAAGAACATTATGAAGTCTACATATTAAAGATCTCTCAGAGTTAGTAAAAGCTTAAAAAAATACAGATCTGTTTGTGTTTCTGATAAGACTGAAATTCTAAGTAAAGGAACATATTGGCTTAATTGGTGAATGCATGGGCATAGAAATAGAAAGAAGAAGGGAAAGAGGTCTCATTTCTCAAAATGTGTGCCATTTTACCTGAGCAAATGAGTGTAGCTTTGCCGTATTTGTCCTACAATTCGCTTGTCATAATACCCTTAGCAACAAGCTGTCAACAAGTTGGCAACAAGCAGGATTTCCAGAGCAAACTACATGTTATTGGAAAAAATGTCTGGAAATTGGACCGATTCAGGGGGTCTTCTACAGCGCACTTTAGCATCACGTCCTGCCTTATTCTTCTTCTACTGCCTTCTTTATGTGTAGGTGGTTGGCAAAGCAGCTTTTGGGTGCCTTGCCTCTACTTGCCAGTTTGGAGGAAGGGTTCCTCTGCCTGACAGGGACTTTTAGGTTTACACGAACACTATTGCAGCAGCTATTGCTTGTACTAGTTACTTGTACTTGTACTTGCTAGTAATTGGTTGCAAATGCATAACAATAGCTGCATTCCAGTACCAGGTAGTCCTGCTTTGTTCTGACATACATATGTAGAAGGAGCTTATGTGGCAAAACTGATTCTACATGTAAAACTTCTTCATAAAATACAAATCTGACTCCACATTTTTCCCTGAATGCTCTCTTCACCATGTGATCTGCTGGAGATAAACTTGAGACTGTGCAATCAGTCCAAAAAATAAAGTGGCTCCATCTGGTTTTGTGAGGTTCTCTGGTGTTGACATTATTAAGTCAGAAAACCTCCAGTAGTTTGGGACGCTACACTGCATCTGCTCTACGTCAATCCTTAACCAATGGAAAGGGACGTCACAAAGCTTGATGTTACACCAAACATGTATGATGAGTCACCTTGGAATCCCTAATCAGTGGTAAATAATATCATTCAACCTCAAAGTACGCATATGAAAAATGAATGTATGTGTATTAGCTAAACAACATAGGAATTAGGATTGGAGCCAATACTCCAGGTTATAAAGAATCATTCAACGTGACCTTGGTTCCTACCTAATAATTTTTCATTAGACGCATCTATTTTGCCTCTAAACTGTGGTAATGTTTGGATTAAAGTTACCAAAAATTATAACAAATGACCTGGGCATTTTGGACTCTCCTATATCATTACAAGAACTACATGAAGCACCAAGGGCTGTGAATCATGGGAAATACCCAGGATGGGAAAATTTTGTTGCAGTACAGCCACTGATCTAAGACATTTTCATACAGATGTGAATATAGCCATGATATTAGTGTCAACACAAAAGGTGAAAGACCTGACTCTTCAAAAATTGATTATCACACAGGTATCACATCAAATTACATCAGAAGGCAAATCTTTATAGGTCAAGAAAAAATGGCAGTTAAGTATCATAAAGTCTTGTTTCGTCATTTTTATCTTAAAACAGCAAGCACCCATAATGTTCTGTGAAAGAACTTGTTGAAATTAAGCTCCTTACAATCCTCAGTCTTGGTTCAGGCTTGCTTGATCGGGTCCCCTAATTACCCAGAAGCCTCAGGGGGTTGTTTGTATCCCAAGAGAATCTGTGCTGCCACACGCCGTGGCTGGGGCAAGGGCTGGGTTTAGGCACTGGGGGGGTCAGAGGGTCTCTGTCAACATGTGGGCCTGCTTTTAAAACATGTGACTGTTGACCCATGTATTGTGTACCTTGGACTCATTAAGAAGGTCAAGACTTGTGGAACCGGGTGCTTTCTGCCTAACCTGACCTTTGACCTGGTGTGGACACTTGCTCAGTTTTAAGCCCTGACAATGGGCCCCATTCACAGCAGGGCAACCTGTAGAACATCTGTTTCTGTCGGCTGGAGCAGACCGCCAGTCAGGGAATGGGTTGGCTAGAGTTTTTATCTTAGAGGATTAGCCGCACAAAGACACATAGAAGTTTATTACAACTGATACATACGCATCAAATCTGTGTTCTGCATGCAGGATTAACTCAATAATTTGTACATCACTCGAGTATTAAACATTGTAGGCTGAATTTCAACAACCGCTGCAAAGCACCAAATCTTGTATCCAAAGACAATGTACTCAAGCGCACCTGCTATTTTCTTTCAGATAGACACAGGACTGTTACGTGTAAAGGCCTGTGTGAAATGGAATATTAATCATTATTTGTGTATCCAGTCACATACCTCATTTCAAAACCTTTTTACCATCTGTGCTATCACAGTGGAACATGATGAAATGCTTCAGCTAATGGGGAGCAGAGTGCAGATGGCTTCTCCATGTAGTGCTTTTTTTTTTTTTTANTTTTTTTTTTTTTTATTGTCCACAAATTGCAGTCAACTCACAGCACAAACTTGCAGCGAAATGCAGATGATGTCGTTCTTTACAATAAGTTGAATTTCCATTCGTGAAGATATTAAATTAAAACAAGATGCATTGCAACACAGAATACACGATTCACTCCAAAGTACTCAAACTAGTATTATCTGGGACCGCATGAGATTTAGGAATTACCCCCAGTGTCTTTGTTTTGTGCGGTCCCATTCGTATGGAATAACATAATAATAAGTCTGTATTTCACTCAATTTACAGATGAAATCCCAAGGATCATCAACGGATACAGTTCCTCTCCAGCTGAAGCCGCTGCAGCTGCAGATGACTTTCCGCACAGAACTTGCTTCACACATTTCATGCATGACACTCATTTAATTGCTTGAAAATATCTTGGGTTCATATGATAAGAGGTAATGCAAAAATAATTGTTAACAGCTTGTCTCTCTGTCTCTTGATCTTTGGAGATTTTGGTCTGCATTTCATCTTGACGCTTCTCCAAATGGGTTAATGACCAGGACGGATGCACATGAAAGACACAGAATAATAGAATCTTTGCAAAAGAAAACAAAACACGGTTATCAAGATCTCAATTTACACTTGACTAATATTATCAGATAACCTCTGTGTTTTCTGAAATATAGAGGGTAATCTGCAAAGAAATTTTTATTTTAAAAAAATTAGACACTGCAGATCTCATGGGATAAATGCAGCCTCAAGAGGGCACAAGCCAGTGTCCTCCTTGTGTTGGTTCCAAGCCCGAATAAATGCAGAGGGTTGTGTCAGGAAGGGCATCAGACATAAAACCTATGCCAAAGCAAAGATGCGAATCATTCCTATGACTTCCATACCGGATCGGTCGAGGCCCGGGTTAACAACGACCGCCATCGGTACTGTTGACCTACAGGGTGCTGGTGGAAATTGGGCTACTGTTGGTCGAAGAAGGAGAGGAGGAAGGCGTGTCCGTAGGCAGAGAGAAAAGAGGAAAGGCAAGAGTCTAGGGATGAGAGTAGGGACTTTGAATGTTGGGACTATGACAGGAAAAGCTAGAGAGTTGGCTGACATGATGCAAAGAAGAAAGGTGGATATACTTTGTGTTCAAGAGACCAGGTGGAAAGGTAGCAAGGCTAGAAGCTTAGGAGCAGGGTTCAAGCTGTTTTATCATGGTGTAGATGGAAAGAGAAATGGAGTAGGAGTTATCTTGAAGGAGGAGTTTGTTAGGAATGTACTGGAGGTGAAGAGTTATCTTGAAGGAGGAGTTTGTTAGGAATGTACTGGAGGTGAAGAGAGTGTCAGACAGAGTGGTGGTTATGCCCCACAGGTAGGATGTGAGTTAGAAGAGAAAGAGAAATTCTGGAGTGAGTTAGATGAAGTGATGCAGAGCATCCCGAGAGGCGAGAGAGTGGTGATT
>VXCM01005156.1:0-36667 GCA_014773175.1 Lucifuga dentata
AGATGGAGGCAGATGATTCGCTGTGGTGACCCCTGAAGGGAAAGCCGAAAGGAAAAGTAGAAGAAGAGTTCCTCTTCATGGCACTCGTCATTGTCTGAGAAGCATTAATTTAATTTTACATGAGCGCTGAATCCTGGCTGGATTCGGTTTGGGTGTGTCTGTGTCTGAATCCTGGTCTTGTGCATTCTGGTTGCCTGGCGTCTCTTCCTGATAAATCTAAATGGAAGGGAGCCATTATTAATGCTGCCAGTTGGTCGTTTCTGTAACTCAAAATTTCTGCCGTGAAATACTTTATCAGATTAAAAAAAAAAGTCTCCAAAGTATATTTTCTTTAACTTCCATTCCATTAAGAACAAACGTCGCAGCTTTATTTTGAAGCAGCGTGGCGTGATCTTCCTCCACCTGTCGACCTGTGAGAAAAGAAATCCTGTTCCGGTGACTCCATGAATCCTGACCACATTTTCATGCTTCCCCACTGAACAAGTGTAAATACTGTGTTGCCAAGTTGGAGAAAAATCCTCCCAGAACAAACAGAAATATAATGTACAACAATGCATGGCAAGCAGGCTGTGTAGGAGTTATTGATTAAGTATTAATTTGAATGGCTGATTTATTGTAGCTTTTTGCTGTATTTTATTTCGTTTTGTTCATTTATTTATGACAGATATCCCTACAGGAAGCTTGATTTTGAGGGGATAGAAGAAACCGGATCTGGAATCCATGAGGAACAGTCGTATGAGCTGGAACGGATTTCAAAACACGGTAACGCTGTGAAAGAAAAGACGGACGATGACACGACACGCATTCATTCCCTGACTTCATCCTCCCACGGACGGGAGACGGGTTTTTTGTTAATATTATGCAGATGATGACAGTTTATAACCGGAAGCCGTAGCGGTGGATTTACGCCGAAAACAAACGCGTCCTCCTTCAGCCTGAGAGGACTGACGGCCTGACATCATTGGCTGCTGCTGAAGCATGAATCATCGTCTTCCTCACTTCAGCGGGGGTCCAGGGATGCTCTCAGCGCCTCTACAGCCTTAAAAAACCACCACAGACTCAAAACCACATCAAGCTGTCCGTCTCCGTGTCTCTTTATTCTGACACACTTCGTCCGGAGGAGACAGCATGGAGGAAATCCTGCGGAAGCTCCAGAAAGACGCGACCGGGCACAAGAACAAAGCCATCCGCGATGCGTGCGTCTACGCCTGCGGTGAGTGTCCAGCAGCCCCCGGTGCTCCCGGTGCTGGAGGCTGGAGGGGAGAAAGGGATGAGATGGAGGGAAAAATCAAAATAATGATGGCTTTACAAGCTGTACAATAATCCCAGAGGTCTGATACATTTGAGAAAATACTATAGAAAAGATAAAAACCTGTAGAAATACTGTGATGTGTTCATCACCTCATCCTGTAGGATTTATTTAGGTAATAATAGTCTGTTTGTCATCAGGAAAGGACAAATATCCCATAAAATTACTCAAAAATCGGATTAATATTAATATAAACTTTAAATTTCACTTTAAAATTTTCCTAAACTTTACTGACAGGCTACTTTATAATTTAAATGAGGTGTTTGGTTATATTAAATCATAAAGTATCTATCTATCTATCTATCTATCTATCTATCTATCTATCTATCTATCTATCTATCTATCTATCCATTGATCATGTAAGGCAAGACTGAGCATCTGTATTAATCTATAAAGACTCAGAAGTACCTTAATTAGAAATAATTAAGAGATGCTTAAAGGGATGTTTTGATCCCCCCCACCACACACACACACACACACACACACACACACACACACACACACACACAGATTATTCTTAAATCATCAAATCTCATGGCTCGGTTTTTCCTTTTCTTTGCAGGCTAGGCTAAGGTCAGGTTAGTTTAAAGTTTATCTCATGGTTCTGTCAGTTTAAGTCTTCCTTCATGTTTTATTGTGAGTTTGTTGTTTATCTGTCCTTTTTAAAGTAGCTGAGGCTAGTTTAAAAGGTTCAAATGAAAATGCTATAGTTACGTTTAGTCGACAAACTGCTTCCTGTCATATTTACTTTCCCAAAGTAATTCTTTATTTCACACATTTAATGAGAGATACTTTGCTAGATCATAAAATCTAAATTATATATTCTTCAAAATGCTCCATGTTGTCGTCACCATCAATTCTACACACGGCAGCAGAAACAGGAAGGAGAAAACACAAGCACCCAACGCTGACCAATCACAGAAATCATGATGATGTAGCTTCTGATATTTTGTGTTGATATTTTTATTTTTTTACACATCCCTTTAATAAGGAAGGATTGTCATAGAGGATTCTTTTCCCTTTGGACAGGAAGCCTTTGGAAGTCTAATTATCCGTCTTTACACTTCAGTGCTTCCCCCCAAATTCCCTTAATAAGCACTGCAGAACTCTGATCCATCAGCCATGTCGCAGATAAATACCTCATTAAAAAGAAACTTCTCTTCAAAGCATTTAAATAGGCAAAATCAGCTCTTTTTATTGAGTTTGTTGGTAATATTATTATTATTAATAATACACATGCTGGAGCAGCCTGACCTTTTCGTGGCAGGTGAAATTCTGCTGCGAGACAGCGAAGAGAGAATAGGTTCAGACTGTGCTGACGCAAGCAGAATTATGTCATCCACCGTGCACACACACACACACACCAAGGGCATATGAATACACTGAAAAGGGTGTGACCAACGTGGACTGCAAACCTTGCACGAACATGCACACATGCTTAACATGCTTAAGTACAGAAATGAAACTTTATTTCAGCAAATTTATAAAACTTTCAGATAAAATCCCATGAATTTTATTATATTGTTTTGCATAAAGTTTAATGCTTCAAAATGCCACAACCCAGTTCTTTAAACTTAAAACTTAAACTTCATCAGCCAGTGAAGTTTGAATCTTCACAATGTTTGGAGACACACACTCACACATACGCGCACACACACACACACACACACACACACACACACACGCACACACACAGTGTACATATATAGCAATATAGCAGAAGGGCGAGGCGTACCATGCATGGCCGCCTGTAGGCCGGCAGGAAGTTGGCGCTGAGCTGCAGGCATGTCAGCAAGTCTCATATTTCAGCCTCCTATGTGAAAAACAGCATCATGTTGGAAAGGCAGATTTTCATAAATGTAAGGTTTCTAGTGATTTTTGCATGTTTGAGCCCAAGAAACATGCATACATGTTATCTTTCTGGCAGCCATTTTCCAAAATATAAACCCTTTTTTTTCAGTTTTCCTGTTATTTTTACAAATCCTCTAATCTTTAAAAGTCAAATGTTCAGGTTATCAACACCTTAAAATATCATTTTTCACCTGCTAACACTTACACACAATTGTAGAAGGCATAGGCATTTTAATTTCTCAGTAAAAGCGTCTTCTCCTGGGACTATTTTCACCGGCGGAGATGTACATTTTGTTCCGTGTAGCTCTGTTACTTTGACAAAAAATGTAATAGAAGTCATGTTTGCTGCGTCACACTTATTTACAGCGTGTTTCAAATCTCGACAAGTGGATTTTTGTAGCATACTGGAACGAACTGAAACCAATGGCTGCCTGGAAGGTAGGAAAAACAATTCTAAAATGTACCGCTCCAGTAGTATGTTTGGAAAATGACTGGTAGTAATATAATGTGGATGCAGATTGTACATATTGGGCTCAAACATTGTAAATCACCAGTATGTTCCTTTAATGGTTGCTATGACAGCATTCCAATATATTTTAGATGTTATTACATGAACACGTTTATTATTCTGACTAGTCTGATCATCGGTTTCACTTTGCCTTCAGTCCATCTAATCAGCTCTGTGCTAAATTACTAAATAGCTAAATTGCAGCTACAGCTAATGTTTGTGCTAATGCTAACATTGCCAACAAAATCACACATATTAGCTGTTGCAGAGGAAGCCATTTGGATGAAGAAAATATCATGTTTCTTTGGAATAGAACAATCTTGGAATTACAACCCAGCAGCTGTGCATTTATGAATTTCTATAAAAAAACAAAAAACAAAAAGAATCACAGCTTTCAGCCAAAGTCGCTCATCTCCACAATGTTTTCTTCTTTGTGCCATAATTCTCAGAAACCCTCCAGTCTCAGAACGGATCCGCCAAGATTTCCCCCTCACAGCTTCGGTAAGTGGAAAACATTTCATTTCAAAAAAAAAAAAAANGGGGGGGGGGGAATATTTAATCTCATCTTAATTCATCTCAGTTGACTTCAGTTCTAATCTTCAAGGCCATGAAATACAAATTTCATATTTCTGATGAAACAGTTTAGTATGCATTTGTGGGTTTTGAAAGCATTTAACTAATGAAAAAAAATATATTAGTGTCAGATGAATTTATTGAAATACTGAATCAGTGAAGACAAGGCTTCAGTAAAGCTAAGCTGGTCAGATATGCTGTACATAAAAACTAATATCATTTTCAGATTTTTCTTAGTCTCAGACTCGTTATAGGCATCAGCCTGCACTGGTCAGGCTCAGACTAGAGCATTTAGAAACAATCAGCTGCTGCAAGAGTCAAACAGTGTGGGCAGGATTCATAAAAAAAACACAGTAACTTCACACGTCATGCTAAATACATGATAAAATGATATTAATCAGCGTTTGTTGTCAGGTGAGTCTCAGGTAAAACGCTGAAGATCAGCGTGTTAATGAGCTGCTTCATATGTAAGAGTCACGATTTATACGATTCATCTGCTGTTAAAGAGAAGCTGACATGAAATCGCTAAAGAAAACATAACCTCTGCTTTAGAGCTTTGTGTGTGTGGTATGTGTGTGTGAGTGTGTGTGAGAGAGAGAGAGAGAGAGAGAGCAGCAGATGAGGTTTAAGGAAGAACCTCAGCACCACTAGAATCTGTGTGAGATCAGATCAAAACTCACCATTTAAACTGATCAGCTGAGTGTTTTTATCTATCAAATGTATTGATTATTAACATATGTGAGGCACAAACAGTTTAAAATGTCACCCAGATTTAATGTCACTGAAATTTACCGTCAGACTGAATCAGCTCTTAATTTTTGTGTGACTTTTGTGTGTTTTATGAATCACTTCGTCAACATGTAAGGAAATATCGTATTAATGCCTGTTTCAGGGAAAATGCTAAAAGATGCTGCTAACAGACGTTTCTGGATGAGGGAACGTTGCTGCGTAACAATATTTGCCCTTATTGACATGTTAAGTCTGGCACTGTTTAATAAATCCTGCCTTGTGTGTTTAATAAAATGGGAAAAAAATCAATCAATATATCAATTTTGTGACACTAAATCAATTCAAGTCAAGCCAATGTTATCTGTAATAGCTCAAATGACATAAAATGTCTCAAAGGGCTTACAGACACACATCAACGGTTCCCGACCAGGACGAGGAAAACTCCCTAAAAACCTTTTCATACGAGGAAAAACATAGAATAAACATCAGGAGAGGCGATTCAGACGGAGTCCCTCTCTTTGAAGGGTCAGGTGAGACATCGGAGGAAAATTAATGAAACCTTACAGGAAGATATAAAACAGCCATTAGGAACGATCTACCGGCACAAATAAAAGTAAGATGTCTTCCAGCGCTCAGCGTGTTTCCTGCGGCAGAGAGCAGAATACTGCAGCCGCACGTCTTTGTGTGGATGATTTGAATGACTTTGAATGATCCTATAGTTCCTGGAGCGATAAAGCAAATTTTGAAGGTATCTCCTGGTGTGAAGCTTTTATTTCAACTCATTTATTTTGCAGTTTGAAGACAGTTGTAACAAGAACAGCAACATTAGCATGAATATACAGTTCAGCAGCACCACAAAGAGGTGTTGATTCAACTCTATGCTAACAAGCTAAAAAAAAAAAAAAAANAAAAAAAAAAAAAAAGAATGTGTAGTTAAGAACCTCCAGTTGTCTCACAGAAGACATTTGACCTGAACTTAAAGTCCTATAGCAATATTACATCCTAACTGTTCAGTGTTGGAATACTGTATTTTCCCAGTCTGTTGTCATGGAGATGTGATTCTCGCTGCAGTTGGTTGCTTGTAATGTTGTTGATCCTGCAGTTGCTGCTTTGAGTTGAAGTTGCTGAGCAATGAAGAGTTTGGAGTGTAAATGAGTCTCACTGTGTCGTGGTTGAAGCTGCTGCTGAGGTTCCCTAAATCCTAGATGCTGCTGCAGCTCAACACAAAATGAATTATTAATTTAATGACATCTGTTGTTTTATTAGAGATTATTTGATTAAATATTGATGATGAGGAGGAGGAGGAGGAGGAGGAGGAGGAGGAGGATGCCTGTTTGCGTCTCTGTCTCAGCAAAACAAAAAGATTTCAGGTTTTATTACAAAATCAGCCACTCAAACAAAGAACTAAACATGACAAAAATGATGGTTTCTTGATTTAATTTAGAAAGATCATTATTTTTAGTTGATGACATAAAGATTTTATTCACTAGACATTAAAGGACCATTCTGGTGATTTTGCATGTTTGAGCCCAATAGTTACTACCTGCATACACATTACATTACTGCCAATCATTTTCCAAAATATAAAACTGCATTTTAGTTTTTATTAGTTTTCATTTTTAGTTGATTTTTTTTTTTTTTTACCAAATCCCCTAATTTTTAAAAATCAATACTTCCACCTTAAAATTAATTTTTTTTTAACCTACTAACACTTATGCATGATTGTAGAAGCATGGTCGTTTTAATTTCTCGGTAAAAGCCGTCTTCTCCTGGGACTATATTACCTGGTGGAGGCATATATTTTCTTACATGTAGCTCCGTGTTGGATGGACACGCCTGCTGCACGTGAGATGAAGATGTGGCTGTATTATTTCTTGTTTTTGGGTGATCTGGTTTTTCACAAACTATTTTGTGACAATTTTGGATTAGTTTAAAATTTTGGATTATTAATTATTATGAGCCTTTAAGATTTCTTAGGTCTTCAGTGTGATAGGAGTTTATTCCTCCACAGTTGTATTTATTTCTTGATTTTTTTATTTTTTTTTGGTCCATTTTTGAGTCTACAGTACAATCTTTATGTTGTTTAGCTTTTTTTGTATTTCTCTACATGCTCATAAATCTATTTTGAATAACTGGGAATGTTTCAGCAACCACGGCTGCTCACGTCATTTGATGGAGTGTTGTTGTGAGAGAGAGAGAGAGAGAGAGAGAGAGAGAGAGAGAGAGGCTTCATTGTAGTTTCATTTACATAACAGACTGTCTCGTGTTACTGATAAAAGGATTTGGCAGACGTTTAAATAAGAAATATATTCATGTTAATGGCTGTTAGTCACTCAGACCTGAAACACTTCCAGTCATTTTAACCTGATGATGAATCAAAATTAGATAATCATCGTGATTTTACGCCTCAGTTGTTGCTGTTATTTGTCTGTTGTTAACGTAAATGAGCTGATGTATCCTAATAAACACAATACAGTATATGTATCACAACATAAACACAATATATGTATCCTAATAAACACAATATATGTATCACAGTAAACAATATATGTATCACAATAAACACAATATATGTATCACAGTAAACACAATATATGTATCACAATAAATACAATATATGTATCACAATAAACACAATATATGTATTGCAATAAACACAATATATGTATCACTATAAACACAACATATTTATCATTATAAACACAATATATGTATCACAACATAAACACAACATGTCACAATAAACACATTTATCATTATAAACACAATATATGTATCGCAACATAAACACAATATATGTATCACAATAAACACAATATATTTATCACTGTAAACACAATATATGTATCACAACATAAGCACAATATATGTATCACAATAAACACAATATATTTATCACTGTAAACACAATATATGTATCACAACATAAGCACAATATATGTATCACAATAAACACAATATATGTATCACAATAAGCACAATAAACTGTATGTATCACAATATAAGCACAAGATATGTTGGTATTACATAACCTTTTTACTTCAATAAATACAGTTATCATTTAAAACTTGTATTTTGTGTTTGCTCAGGTTGTTTTATGTTAGATTTTGTATGAAGATCTGACAGTTTATTATGAGATACACAAATAGACGGAATCAGGAGGGAGTTGAATAGTTTTTCGCAGACTGTATGTAGCGCAATATATTTCACAACTCTTATTTAGACCCTCCTCCTCCTTTATGCCAAACTGTGATAATTTGTGGAACTATCTGCATGTGTGTAATTATTTTTGCTACCATTTCCCTTTTTATGACTGAGGAGGCCTTTGTAGGCGAGGTTCCTGCTGTCTGGTAGCAAAACGCCACACACACTTTGTGTGTTTGCAGCCCTCGCTTCATTTTTTGAAAAGATATTTGACAATAGTCCTGATTTTGCTTTTGATACTGATGACTGGATTTTTTTTTTTTTTTTTTTTTGCATTTATTTGACTAGCTATGTCAAAATACTCAAAAAAGAGAAAAAAAAAACAGCACAAAATTCTATTTTATTGATAAAATTGAATGAAACAGACCCCATTTTTCTTTTTTGTTTGTTTTCCAATATTTTTTTCAGAGTCAGAAAACCAATGAATGTGAGATACATGAACCTTTAAAAAACACAGGAAGTGAGTCTGTAACATGTAATCACATGAAATATCTGCTTAAAATCTATAATTGCAGTTAAACATCAGATCATCTGCTCAGAGTTTGGAGCTCAGAGCAGAAACTGATCTGTGTTCTCCAAAACATCACTTCCTGTTACGTGTTGTCGTTCCGTGATAACAGCAGAAACGACCGTTTAGGTCACGCTGCAAACTCTACACATCCATGTTTAATCTGTTTAAACAGAACACAAATTACACTTCTATGTCCTCTGGTTGCCCAAGGGTTGATTGATAAGTTCTGAGCCTGACGAGGAAGTGAACAGGAAGTAATATAATTTATTGTAATTTATTATCTACAATACAAAAACAGCATATATTTTGTGTATTTTATAGTTGGTGCTACACAAACTCAGCTTCTTTATATTCTGTTCTGCTGCTGCTGCTTTCAGTTTTCCTCCAGTTTGTCATTGTTCACAAAAATAGCACATTTCAATGTGATGTAGAGGACGTACAGTGCTGCTATAGATTTGTGTATGTGTGTGTGTGTGGACTCTTTTATGTGAAAACAATAAAACACAACCACTTTAGCTTCCTCCCAGCAGACATGAATGGAAAAGAAGGAATTCTTACCAAAACTTGAAACATGAATAACTTACCTGAGATGAAATGTGCTGCAATGAAAAGAAATGTTGAATGGTGGCTCTGTTTGTGAGCGGTGTGTATTTGTGTGTCTGTGTTTATGTGTGTGTGTATGTTTTGTTTTTTTGTTTTTTTTCAGAGAACGCTGTCTGCTGCCTCTTCAGATGGCTCTGGAGTCAAAAAACACCAAACTGGGACAGACGGCGCTTACAGGCATGCAGGTACTGAAACATGCATTCAGCTGTACTTCCTGTTTCTTTATTCATCTTTTCTAAAAATACCAGAATCCATAAATCAACCAAACCTTCAAAAATCACAACCCATCCTTTCTAAATCAGAAAACAATTCGCGAAAAAGTAAAAATCATTGTACACCTGTGTCAGCTTGCTGCTTTTTGCTTTGTTCCACATTATTCAGCTCCACAATGGTTGATTGATAAGTTCTGAGTCTCACACTGAAGGATCTAAGTCAGATGTTGCAAATTTACATTTTTCAACATAATCTTCAAATCCCAACAATGCTGGAAGGATTTATTGCATTTTTATTGTTGTCTGGGGTCCAATATCTGAAAATTGAATCATTTGGATTTTCTTGGAGTTTATGCCAAAAAATATTTCCAAGATAATTCCATCATCAAATGAACATGCTAGTGACTTTGCATGTTTACAACCAATAAATTAATTTACTGCCAACCATTTTCTAAAGCATCAAATTGATGGATTACTTATCATAAGTGTGTTTCAAGTCTCTACAAGTTGAATTTTTTTGCATAGGAATTAACTGAAAGTTATGGCAGCCTGGAAGGTAGGAAAAACAATTATAAAATTCACAGCTCCAGTAGTACATCCAATCATGCAAAAATCACCGGTATGCTCCTTTAAAAGAAAAGAAGAAGTCTTGATTTTTTTCTGTCTTGTCCCTAACAGAAACTGCTGTGTGAGGACAGGTTTGTGGGCAGAGTCAGCGTGGAGGTGGAGGTCCTGGAGAAACAGCTGCTCAGCCAGATGTTGGAAGCGGTCAGAGTCACACCGTCTCTGCACGAGGACCTGCAGGTGGAAGTCATGAAGGTCAGAACCGCTCCGTGTGTGTGTGTGTGTGTGTGTGAGACTTATAACGCAAAATACACATTAAGGTTACCTGTAACTTTGATGGTTGATGTTTCATAGGTGTTAATGAAAAAGTGTTGAAGGGGACATTTACACGAGGAGCCTGTTTACTGTGAACGCTTTCTTCTTGCAGCAGGAACATAAAATCTGGATGAATCAAAATGAAAACGTCTAAAAACAGAAAAAGTGTTGGAGGGTTGATGTGAACACAAACCGCAGGAAGCAGCTCTCAACACATAGAAATTAACCTCAGATTACACTTAAAGGACCATACCGGCCATTTTGAATGTTTGAGCCTAATATATTCAGTTTTCATACATGTAACGTTACTGACAATCATTTCCCAAAGCATACTACTGGAATGGTGAATTAAAAATGTTTTTCCTACCTTCCAGACCTCCACTGGTTTCATTTCATTCTGCTATTAAAATCAACTTGTTGATACTGTAAACGTTCTTGGGATAGGTAATCCATCATCACCAACAAGACGTGTATTCAGGTTTTTTTAGAAGTTATGTAATTTTAGTGTTTAAGCTCAATAAAAAGCGTGGAGTGAATGTATGCCTCCACCGGGGAATATAGTCCCAAAAGAAGACCTGCGTTTATGGAAAAATTTAAAGGACCGTGACTTCATAAGGCTGTGTAACTATTAGCAGGAGAAACATGGATTTTTAAGGTGGGTGTATCACTTGAATATTTGATTTTGAAAGATTAAGAGATTTAGCAAAATATCAGGAAAGCTGAAATACGGTTTTATCCTTTGACAAATGATTGTCAGTAACGTAACATGTATGAAAATTGAATATAAACATGCAAAATGGGTGGTATGGTCCTTTAATAAAAAGCCTTTTAATGACGTATTTGTGTTTGTGTGTCCAGGTGCTGCTGTGTATCACGTATTCGCCAAACTTTGACATCAACGGAGATTCCATCCTCAGGATCGCAGAGGTACTGCAGCCGAGTTTATTTCATGAGTGGGTGCCTCATCATCAGAATATGTAGTAGTAATAACTTTATTTCAGACATAGGGTCCATAAAAAGAAAGATATACAAAACATAAAAAAACACACATAAGACAGGAGTAAAAAAAAACAACATATTCACTACAAACAGCTGTACCAATGTTCCCACAGCTTGGACCGCAGCCGTACAGAGCTGAGGTTTACTTTAACCAAAAACAGAATTATCTCATTCACAGATTAATTTAAAGGACAAATTAATCTGTATGCTGCATTTCTTAAAACAGCTTGAAAGGTTTTTACTCGCACATTGACAAACGTCTCTCTTGCTCTACACCATCTCAGCTTTTGGAGCAGAATTCAGATGGAGTCATTATCGGCTACTTAGGCTGGGTTTACTCTACAAGTGTCGATGCTCAATTCCGATTTTCTGCCTATATCTGATTTTTTTGTCCAGCGTATTTACATTTTCTTTTTTAAGCATCTCATATCTGATACCTGTATTTACACAGCTTTTACCTGTAGCAGCCTGGATGCAGCTGCGCACATTTCTGAGATACGTGAGCAAAACACTTCAGTGGATGAGAGAACTATTTAAACATATGATCAGCTGGTTATAAACTTTAACATGCAGAGAGAAACATCTGATATGTTGTATGAGCATTTATCTCTCCTATCAGGACACGTATGTTCATCAGGCGATCACGGAGGAGAAGCGGGTGGAGTTAGTTTTGCTGCTGTAACAGGAGCCTGTTATCACACGCTAACACGTCTATTTGACATAAACACACATCAGCATGTCTGATATATGTAGTATGTCCTCTATTTCTGTTTCCAGAGAGCGTCATCATATTGATGCTGACATCATCATATGCAGATAAAGCAGAGCGTTACGTAGGAGTCAGAATGGGAAGGAAATTCCGATCTCTGTATTTAGATAGCAGCAGCATTGGTGGATATCCGATACGTATCCGATTTATTTCCACATATTCAAGTGGCCCAAATCGGATCTGAGCATATCCGATTTCATGTGGCTTTTAACCATTTACATCTTCAGGAAGCGTGTCTGATACGTGTCGCATGTGAGCAAAAAATCGGAATCAGGTGGCGTGTGCGTGGTCGTGTAAATCCAGCCTTGAAGCTTCAACTTCAGAACCTTTATTGTCCCACGAGGGAAAACTTGGTTTGCAGCAGGACGACAAAAAGGCTAAAACATATGAAATAGTGACATAATAAATAATAAAACACAATATAAACACATCACATCAAATACAGCCATTAAAATGGATAAGTGTTTCTAAAGTGCATGATATCAGAGATTTTATTATACATGGAATCAAAGAGAATTTATATCTGTTGCACTTTGACCTCTGCAGCCTAACCCTCCGACCTGTGGGAAGAGTTTCAAACTCCCCACTAAGAGGAAGAGGAAGAGGAAGTGGCTTGAACTTCCCGGACTTTCCTCAAAGCCTGATACTAGACGGCTGACAGGGTCTTCTGAAAAGAGCCACTTTAACCTCCTCTGTACACATATTAAAGGACCAAAAAAATAAAATAAAGTATTTTAACTAAAATAAGTTATAGATTTCAGTTTTAATTGGCTTTGAAAGGAAAAATCTGTCAAATAAAAAAAAAAACCCTGTATCTCTCTGCTCACCTTCACCGTCTTTCCGTGTCTTTCCTAAACTTTTATCTGATGACATAGCAAAGAGAGACATGGCTGTCTACTTTCTGGCTTTAGGACAGACTTTTTCATTGTGTCAGTATTGACCGGAGCATCCCGGTTCAAACCCATGACAGGCGACGTGTCGTTTCTTTAACGCAGCGCAAATTCAATCTATTTTTAAAGGTGAAGTTGGGCTTCAACCCCGTGCATCAGCGGGCGTCATCTCATGCTGTTTTCTAATGAATTATTCAGATAATTGACGTGTTTGCTCGCTCTCTCCTCTCTCTCTCACACAGAAATACACACAGAAGCATGAAAACCACCTGATTTGGTGACACGGTGCAGATTAGAGTTTTAGCAGTTGTGACGTCAGAGGCTTTTTGTTTTTGTTTTTAACACAAGGATTCAGGTTTCTTTGGTATCTGTAAATATATGTTTAGAAACAAAGCAGATTATCATGGTATTTTATGTTCATAAATTTGATCCTGCAGTGTTTAGCCGATTTCACATGATACGTGGCGAACGGTGCGCTGAGCTGGGCATTTCATTATTGTGTATTGGGACATTATTACGTATTTTTGCGTAACTTTAAAATCATACTGAGGTCTGAACAGAAAGTTAATGTCATGGTGAAATGTCAGACAAGACGTCCTGGTTTGTAAGGAGGAATATAATGTATGTATTGTTGACATTGCTTCGTTGGCGCTCCGTTCATTCAGCAGCGAGGAGAGCAATGGTTGCTGCAATTTGCCTAAAAATATCTTACTAAAAGTCAAATTCTCACCGTGTGTCTGAAAGGTTTCCTCCTGAGCAGAAACAAAGAGAAAATGTCATCTTAATCATAACTGTGCGGCCGCCTCCACATCTCCAAACATAAGTCCAAAAAATAAACCCAAATGCCAGAAATCCTGCAGCTTATTTTCCAAATGGCGAAGCATTATCTGGAGAATTTTCTGCTGCAGCCGCCGACTCCACGCTCATTAACAGATCATAAAAACCTGGTCAGCATGCTGTGTTAATGGGTTCTGTCCCATCAGAGGCGGCCATCTGGTGTGTGTATATGTATGTGTGTGTGTGTGTGTGTGTGTGTGTGTTGAGTCATAACTCACAGGTGGCTGAGAGGCTGTCAGCATCGCTCCATTATCAGCTCCGTCCCACTCAAACAGCTTCTTAATGCAGCGCTGCTCCTCTGGACGGTTTGTTCACTTCTAACAGAGAACAGAAAGTCTGAACGCAAAAAGTAATATAACGACAATATTTCTACAAGTCAGTGAAAACACGTGAAAACCATTTGACCTCTGACCCTACCTCAAAGAAAATGTTTTAACTTCCTGTTTGATCTCTAATATTGGTATTCTTCTTCAACTCTTAACAATATGTCAAAGTGTCTTCCTGCTTTACTATTAATAACTACTGGCTTTTTTTCAGTTGTGCTTACTCTAAAACACTAAAAAAAATAATTTTGTTGTGTATGGAGTTTTTATTTTAATGCAGAAAGAAAAGTTTACACAAAAATACAGGAGGTGAAATACTTTTGGCCAGCGCTGTATTTATTTAATTTATTTATAAAAACGATATTTGTCCTTATCGAAAGCGTAAATCTGGTGCTATGGCTTATGAATCTCCGCCCTTTATGCTTTAGAGCAGGGATCCCCAACTGGCAGCCCACGGGCCAAACGCGGCCCGCGGGTCCTCTCTATCAGGCCCTCAGATGACTTCTCCAAAAAAANTCATTTTGTTCAGGAGAATCTAAGCTTTCTGTAGATATTCATATATCTCCATTTTATTAAGAAATGCTGATTATAAAACACCGTAAATGCTACATTGGAAGTGCTTTAAAGGTTTAAAAATAAATAAAAATTAGAAAATTGTTTTCCGTTGTTATTACCAAATGGTCCGGGGGGGNGGGGGGGGGGGGGGGGGTTTACCAGAAAATCAATATTTCACTGTTTGTGATGGTTGCAGCTCAGGTTTGACACAGCTGGCCAATTAAAACAAAGAGGGGCTTTTTTTTGGAGGCGGGGTTTAAAGAGACAGTACGTAAAATAGCTTCAGTGCTTCAGAGATGCAGAGGAAAAGTAGATCATTGTGTTTTTTTACACAATAAAACATTGCAAAGGTTTCAAAATAGATCCTAAATTAAAATAATATGTGCCTTAATAGAGTAGGGAGATTTTAAACACACACATACAAACACACACACACACATACATATAACGGTGATTTAACAGGACGTATTGATCATCCATTGATTATGCACAGAAGGTGTAAAACATCCCTCAGGCTGTGACAGACTTTAAATCTAATTGTGGTTTGAATAAATTTTTTATTTGGAGCATCACTGGACAATATCAGCCAACAGCAACAACAATTAATTAATCATTAATAAAATAAGCTCGTTAAGTAATTATTACTTAATTATCATTGTTGAATTGTGTTTATCTCCCAGAGAATTACCGTGTTTTTTTTCTCTCTGACCTTCTAATCTGACAGCAGCAGAAGATAAGAAACACGCTGACCCTCACCACACCCACTCCTGAGTCTGGTCACTATGGCAACCTGTGACGCCATGGAAACCTCTCATCATTCACCCTGTAGTTCTTTGTCCATCTGTGATGCTCTCATGAAAGTGTGCGTCATGACTCGGAAAAAAGAAAGAACATTAATGCTATGCATCTGTGTGTGTGTGTGTGTGTGTGTGTGTGTGTGTGTGTGTTTAGGTGTGTATTGAGACGTATGTGTCCAGCTGTCATCAGCGCAGCATCAACACAGCGGTCAGAGCCACGCTGAGCCAAATACTGGGAGATCTGACTCTACAGCTGCGTCACCGACAGGAGGTCTGACACACACACACACACACACACACACACACATGCAGACATATAGCACACTCTTTAGAGACAAATAAGATCTATAATTTATAATGACATTATTGAGAGAACACAAAACAAACTGCAGCTTTAATCCGTCTGGCTGATGTCGAGTCTTTTTAACATTTAAAGTCTTTCAGACAAATTAAAAAAAAATCCTGCTGCTACTCAGAATCAAAATATGATACAAATTTAAATTCCGTGTCAATTCCAATTTTAGTTCACGTCATACAAGCTTCCAAAAACACTTCCAAAAAAACCCGAAAAGCTTTAGAAGGCAACAGAATCCCTGTCAGTCATCAAAGTCTGGTGACTAATGCTGCGTTCACAGACCTCGGAACTCAGATTTTTCCGACTTCTTACTTGGAAAAATTCATTGGAACGGCACTTGAAGGCAAAGCTTCAGCTGGGAAACTCGGACAAAATTATTTACCCCGACTTACTGAGTATGACGTCACTCAACATGGCGGTGCCGTGGAAGCGNACAAAATTATTTACCCCGACTTACTGAGTATGACGTCACTCAACATGGCGGTGCCGTGGAAGCGAGCTTTGTGAATGAAAATGATCAGCTAAAAGGCAAATAAAGTATTTTTTTCTTTCATGAAATTGAAAGAAAAAGATCAGAATATATCGCCATGGTAACTATCTATTTTATATAATAACTGTTTGCCATTGATACATCAGTGTAAATAATTTCATAATATTACTTCTCTGCACAAAGTTTAATACTCACTGTGATTAATATCATTGTAAAACAACACAACCAGACAGTCCTGTAGTCTAACTTTATCTCAGTTAGCATTTATTATGAAGTTTAATTAATTTGGTGTTCAGCTATGCTTTTTTGATTACATTTGGCTGGAATGGTTTGAGGTTGGAAATTGGAGCTTCCAACTAGGAAAAATTCGACTTCTGAGGTCTGTGAACGCAGCATTAATTATCTTACAAGCTCAAACTATCAATAATGTGAATAATTCTGGCTTCAATTGAGTATTTTTCATGTTTTTATGAATCAATTCGGCACATTTTCCACTTTAACACGACAATTAAAACACTCAAACAGCAACTTTTTCCAAACTGTTCCTCACAGGGCGCTGATGGAGATGACGTCACCGGGCCGCCGTTACAGAGGAGAGGTATGACATCACCAATCAGATCCTTAAAGGACTATACCAGTGGTTTTACATGTTTGAGCCCAATATATAGAGTACAACCTGCATAAACATAAATATGTTACTGTCTTTTTCTGGGCATATCAGATCAGCCAAAATTAAGTTTTAAAACTGAGTAAATGAAACATAAAATGCTTGTAAGAGTTTTTTTTTTCCCCTTGTATGCTTTGTTTTGTGTTAACACTATGAGCATGTTATGTAGCTCTAGTAATTATAAATGAAAGCTTATGGTTTGTGTATTTTTGAGCAGTGTTGTATTTTTCAAGATCAAGGTCAACTTTATGAGTCTCCAAGGAGAAATTTGGCTTAATTTGAAATTTTCTGTGGAGATGTTTTCCAAAATATACTACTAGAGCAGTAAATATTAGAATTGTTTTTCCTAATTAAAAGCTACAGTACCTTCTACATTCAGACAGACATGTTAGCAGGCGAAACATTGAATGTTTAGGTGTTTGTACCACCTGAACATTTGATTTTGAAAGATGAAGGGATTTGGCAAAATTACAGGAAAAATAAAATATGGTTGTCAGTAAAGTAACATGTATATGCAGGTAGTATTTATTGGGCTCAAACATGCAAAAATCACCAGTGTGGTCCTTTAATATAATGACAGGTTACAATCAATTCAGATACATTTATATTTAGAGTTAGACTTAGTATTATGTTGGAAATATTAGTAGTATCAGAAACATGATTTCATATTCTGACACTAAAAGTCTCCAGTGAGTCATTCCTGTTGCTAACAGTCATTACTTATACCTATAATAACATAATAAAAGATATGGCGCATCATTTGCTGTATGAATGTCATCAAACGTCTCTTTAGATCATCTTTCCATCAGCAGCCAGAATCATTATGTCATCAAATTAGATCATATCAACTAAGAGATTCCAGCCAAACAGGAAATGCCAGTTTGTTGGCTGTAGGTTCATTGATGTGTGTGTGCTTGTGTGTTGAGTGTTTTATGGCTGTTATAAAAGCTGTAATAATAACAGTCTGAGGATACTGACAAACACCTTCATAGACTCGCCAGGTTTCTTTATGACACTATAAACACGTAAACGTGCAGCAAAGATGCACGTTTACGTGGACGAGAGCCAAGCAGCTTCACGCACGATGCATCCGTTTATTTATTACAGAGAGAGAGAGATGAGCTTATTATCACGTGTACAGATAGGGTAGACATACAGTATGTCATGTTATGTTATGTTATGGTGTGTGTGTGTGTGTGTGTGTGTTTCAGATGTTTCTCCCACCAGCCAGGCTCTGTGTGAAGACNATGTCATGTTATGTTATGTTATGGTGTGTGTGTGTGTGTGTGTGTGTGTTTCAGATGTTTCTCCCACCAGCCAGGCTCTGTGTGAAGACGTGGTTATGGTCTTAACGGTTTTCTGTGAGAAGCTGGAGTCGGTGGACAGGTAAACCTGCAATTTTTTTATTTTTTATAATATATATATATTTTTTTATAATTTTAATTATAAATTTTTTTATTTTATATATATATATATATGCGTGTATATGTATATACATACAGTATATATACAGTGACTTTAGACTCCAGAGATTAATCACTTCTTGACTATGAAATATATGTATATATATATATATAGATATAGATATAAATTTTTTTTTTTTTTTGATGAACATCAAGAAATGCATTTTTGACAGTAGATAGGGAAGAAGTTATCCAAGTGACGGAAGGAACAACACAGTGTGTGTGTGTGTGTGTGTGTCTCCTCCAGTGATAACCAGCTCCTTCAGCTCCTGTATCTGGAGTGTATCCTCTCCATGCTCAGCAGCTGTCCTCCCACAATGCACCTGTCCAGAGGTTTTACTGATCTTGTATGGTAAGACTGTTACTACGCAATATACTGCTATTTTCTAAAAATAAATAAATAAATAAATAAACGAATAAAATGAGGGTGCCTTAAGGAGTCTGAATACTTTCTGAATACTGCATGTATTAATCTTTTATTTTTCGTCGCTCCTCGCAGGAAGCAACTGTGTCCGTCCCTGGTGGCCATCATGGGAAACCCTGTCAACGATAAAACCATCACCTCCCACCACAGCCACACGGGGGCGCCAGAGCGAGACCGCCTGTCTGAGAGACTCAGTTTGGGTACGCTGACGCAGAAGCTGCAGTTCCTGTTTGGTTAACAGCAGAGCCACGTCGTTTAATTAGACAAACGCAATCAAGACCAAAAGACCAAAGATTTTGATTTTTGGTTTTTATTCAAGAAAGAAATCAACTTCTGAAACTGTGTTTTCAACGATTTTCCACTTCAGTTTTTACCAAATTAATGTTTTTTTTTTTATTTTCTATTCCAGTTTTCATGAAAACTCTAAAGCCAATGAAGACAAACAGGGATGGATGAAATCTTAATTAATTTAGTATTTCATAGTGAAGAAGTGATTAATCTCTGGAATCTAAAGTCACTTTTCAAACATTGTTTGCTGATTTTGGAAACTTTCTTTTATTTTGTAGAATCTTATAGAGTCAAGTAGAAAATTGACAAATTTTTTTATGATTTAAAATTTTTTTTTTTTGNATCTTATAGAGTCAAGTAGAAAATTGACAAATTTTTTTATGATTTAAAATTTTTTTTTTTTGTGAAATTTTTTAGATTGCAGTTTTTTTTCTTGAATGAAGAATTGTCTTGAAAAATTGATTCATCCACATTTACATTTAGCTTCAGGAAGCCGTTTTAGTTTAGGTTTCATCCTGCTTTATATTATTTTATTATATTGCCTTTCAGGGATCATCCAGGAGACTGACTCCTCCGCTGGAGGGGTATCCGATCAAGGCAGGGGGTCTGGCTGCTCGTCTAGCGCCCCCGCCAGGATCGCACCGGTAGTGCGGACGGTGTGTTACATCGCGGCGGAGCTGGTGCGTCTGGTGAGCTGCGTGGAGTCCATGAAACCAGTGCTGCAGTCGCTTTACCACAGGATCCTGCTGTACCCACCCCCCCAGCACCGCACCGAGGCCATCCGCATCATGAAGGAGGTCAGACGAGGCCTAGATCTAGATTTTAAGGATTCTCGTTTATTTTTACTTGGATCAGATAAATCTATAAGCCGGTTTAATCTATGGTCAGAGACTTGCAGTTTGACGCAGAATAAAATTGTTTGGAAATCAAACCGATAAAACTAACAATAAGCAAATGTGGATTTTTAAAAAAAAAAAAAAAAAAAAAAAAGAAGGCATCTAATTCTCAAATCTCAGATGTCTTAGTTTTCTTAAACGCACCAACTAGGTAGATTTTTTTTTAATATAACAATTCCTGCTTCCAGCTGCATTTCCATTATAACCTATAAAAAATTAACCCAACAGCTTCCTGTAAGATAGAACATTATTTAAAAAACTGGCATGCTTTTGAAAACAGAAAAGTATATTTCATGACTTCTGATGCCTTTTAAAGGCATTTCAGAACCAACAAATTTTGATCGAGTAATCAATCAAAATTTGTTGGTCAGATTAGAGTCAGACCCGTCAGATTAGAGTTTGGTTCAGCAACGTCTAAAGGATTTTGTAATATGCCAGAAATGGGATGAAGGAGTAAAGATGCAGATTGAACTGATGGATGTTATTGTTCTTATTGCTGCACTAGCGCCTCCTACTGGTCATTTGCAGCACCTGCATGCCAGAGGAAGAAGAAGAATTTTAGTCCGTGTCCTTCATTTTCTTGTTTGAAAGACCATAGCCATTTGTGATGTTCTTTCTGGTTTGAGGGAAAACTGGATCTCTTCTGATGCTCCCATTCTTCCCAAAGGATGATCCTGAATCCTGTGTAGAAACGAGGAATGAAGCTTTGATTATCAAATGTTTGGCTAAGTAAGCAGCTCCTGATGGTAAAACACCAGGAAGTTTTCACACTTTTTATCAAAAGTGTAATGGAACAAATGATTCATATCTGGAGATGATAGATTGTCTGTGAAGAAAGACTAAAGATTTACCTTCAGATCCTTCAGGTCCTCAAATCTGCATCAGTCCAGATGTACAAGAATGTATTAAATCTGTAAGTAAATGAATGTTGAATAAATGTTTATGATGTGTTTCTGTGTGTGTGTGTTAGATTCTGGGAAGTCCTCAGCGGCTGTACGACCTCGCCGGTCCATGCGTGGCTGAACCCGAAACCAGGAAGCGCTCCTTCTCCAAGAGGAAGTCTCACCTGGACCTGCTCAAGCTGTCAGTCCAAACTCTTTATATGAGTGAAATAATTGTTGGAAAGTTGGAAAAGCAGAGAAAAGCATTTGTGTGTGTGTGTGTGTGTGTGTGTTTGTTTAGCGTGATGGACGGCATGACNTGTGTGTGTGTGTGTGTGTGTGTGTGTGTGTGTGTGTGTGTGTGTGTTTGTTTAGCGTGATGGACGGCATGACGGAGGCCTGTGTGAAGGGAGGCATCGAGGCGTGTTACTCCTCAGTCTCGTGTGCCTGCGCTCTCCTGGGAGCGTTGGACGAGTTGTCTCAGGGTCGTGGGATTCAGCCTGAGCAGGTACGAGACGTTTTCATCCAAAAAAATCCATCCTGAAGGTCAGAATTTATGATTTCATTAGAATAAAAGCAGTCTGAAGTATAATTGATAACGTGTCCGTGTTTCAGGCGTGTTTGCTCCTCAGGCGCCTGGATGATTTAAAGGAGGGGACAGAGTCGACACGCGAGTCCATGGAGATCAACGAGGCGGACTTCAGGTGGCAGAGACACATCCTGTCCTCCGAGCAGCCGCCGTGGGACCCTGGCTCTGTGTCCTCCTCCAACATGGCTGCCACTGGAGCCACCGAGCCCAGCCCTGACATCAGCATCAGCATCACCACGGAAACGGGCCAGACCACCATGGATCTGGAGGCGGGGGAGGTTTGTTTGGGTCTGGACCACACCACTCCTGAAGAGTGTGGGGAGGACGTGCATCTCCCCTCACCGTCCTTTGGCGGTGGCAAGGAGGGAGGGGGGCGTGAGCTGAGCACAGCGCCGGAGGTGAAGAGCTACCGGGAGGCGGGAGGAGGAGGACGATCGGGGGAGGCTGGAGGAGGAGAGAAAGGAAAAGGAGGAGGAGGAGGAGGAGGAGGAGGTTTGGTACCTCCAGATGTGGTCCAGCGAAGCCACGCCCTCATCTATCCTGACATCACCAACTTCCTGTCTGTGGAGTCCAGGACCAGGTCGCACCACGGGGGAGGCTCACGATACAGCGAAAGCAACTTCAGGTGTGTGTGTGTGTGTGTGTGAGACTACAAGTTGACATAATCTTGTTTAAAAAGATACTAGCAGCACTTTTTTAAATCGTTTAAGAAAATCCAGGTGGTTTTGCAGGATTTCAGATGGTGAAGTTTTTATTAATTCCAGCCATTTTCTGAACAAACTGTAGACCAGTCATCCTCAAAGTCCAGACTCCGATCCGGATCCGGACCGAACCACAACTGTCTCTGGACTCTGAGCAAATTAGATTTTTCATATTTTGTATTATCTGTGGGACATCGCGACACAACGAGTCAAAAGTGAAACCAAATGTCCGCCTGAGAGTTGGCAACGCAGCTAGTTTCGTGTTGTGTCGTGTGTGTCGTCCCCCCACCCCACCCCCACCTCACTCAACACCTTAAAAAATGTCGGTAAAAACTCAGGAACCCAGTCCGACACAGGCTTGACTGACCTTAATAAACGGACCTTTGTCTTATTGTAAATTTATTGTAAATTTCTTTCATATACTTTTTTTTTCATCCTCCTCATTCCATCACATCTGTGCAATAACAATATACCACTTGTCACTTTATCCCTACATACATCCCTTTACAAATGTATATAGTATTATATATTTTTCTTCGTGTATTTTTCTTTTTGCCATTTGCACAGTACAGTGTTATATTTTGTTTTAATACTTATCTGGTATTATCATTTTTCTATTATCGGTTTTCTTATTCTCAACCTTTTTTTTTATCTTTTGTAGAAGTGCTCTTATTATTTTGTTCCTTTTTACTGCTGAGCTGACCCGTTTCTCTCGTGAAACACATTTCATTGTACTGTTGACCCTGTGTTAACATACATATGACAAATAAATCTAAATCTGAATCTGAATCTGAATCCTTTGCGGACCTTTAAGATCTGTGTTGGAGTATTTGAGGAGCCCCGCTGTAGATTTTTAGATTGATTTCGACCCTCCAGGCAGACATTGATTTTAATTTATTTCGGTACAAAATGAACACGCAGAGAGTTGAAACTTGCTTGAGGAAAAAATCCATCATATGAACAATTTAACATCTTTGTTTTCTCGTCAAAGTGATGTTGTTGTTGCATCATAAATCATGTGTGAGCAGGAGCTGCTATTAAAACGTCATCAAAGATCTGAGATTTTACTGTGGAAAAAGAACCTTTTTAAAGGACCATACCATCCATTTTGCATGTTTGATAATAATAATTATTCCTTTATATAGAGCATAAAAAGACGTAATAAAGAGCATATAAGATATATAACAAGAAGCCCTAATAAATGATGATAATGAGTTTTCTTTAGTGTTTTCACTTTCTCGTGAGTTACTCTTAAAGGACTATAACAACCATTTACCATGTTTGAGCCTAATATATTCAGTTTTCATACATGTTACGTTACTGACAATCATTTCCCAAAGGATAAAACCGTATTTCAGCTTTCCTGATATTTTGCAAAATCTCTTAATCTTTCAAAATCAAATATTCAAGTGATACACCCACCTTAAAAATCCATGTTTCTCCTGCTAATAGTTACACAGCCTTATGAAGTCACGGTCCTTTAAATTTTTCCATAAACGCAGGTCTTCCTTTGGGACTATATTCCCCGGTGGAGGCATACATTCACTCCGTTTTATTGCACTTAAATGCTAAAATTACATAACTTCTAAAAAAACCTGAGTACACGTCTTGTTGGTGATGATGGATTACCTATCCCAAGAACGTTTACAGTATCAACAAGTTGATTTTAATAGCAGAATGAACTGAAACCAATGGAGGTCTGGAAGGTAGGAAAAACATTTTTAATTCACCGTTCTAGTAGTATGCTTTGGGAAATGATTGTAACGTAACGTGTATAAAATTTGAATATATTAGGCTCAAACATGCACAAAATGGACGGTATGGTCCTTTAATGCAATAAATGACCAAATTCACGACCCTATTATACAGATTTCCATGTTCTTATTTTCATTTTAGGGTTCATTTTGAAATCTTTGCAGTGCTTTAATGTGCAACAAAAACACATTGATCCACTTTGGCTCTCCTTTGCTGTAGCACTACTGTGCAAACTAAGTGAAAACATGCTTTTTAGGCTCCTCCCCTTTATCTTGTTCATTGATTTTCTGACAACAGCAGCTCATTAGTGCGGTTTCTTTTAGTTTAGACTGTAGCAGCATCCATGAACAGAAAAGAGCTTTAAAAAGAATCCCTGCTAGCAGATGAATAACCACAGAAGAAGAACAAAACCATCCAAAAGATGCTGGGTTGTTCAGAATGATGACTTTCTGGTCTCAAACAAGTTTCCTGTCTGAATTAAACCTGACGGAAGGTAAGAAATGTCAAGAAAAACGGGATAAATCAAACATGTCGTCTACTTCCTGTCTGTCAGCATGGAGGAGCAGGACTTGTCACGGACAGAGTTCGACTCGTGCGACCAGTACTCCATGGCGGCAGAGAAAGACTCGGGGCGTTCCGACGTGTCCGACATGGGCTCAGACAACGTGTCGCTGGCTGACGAGGAGCAGCAGACACCGCGGGACTGCCCGGGTCACCGCTCGCTGCGCACCGCCGCCCTGTCGCTCAAACTGCTGCGGAACCAGGAGGCCGACCAGCAGAGCGCCAGACTCTTCTTCCAGGCGCTGACGGCGCTGCTGCCGCGGCTGTTAGGCCTGCAGGGTGCCGCCGAGGTCGACATGTCGCTGCAGACCTTCTCCTCTACGTTCTGCTCCGGACTGCAGGCCGGTGAGATCATTTTTTGAGATAATTAATTTAATAAACTTAACGTGTTAACTCCAAACTTCTCTGAGCTATGGAACGCCAAATGTGCCAAAATTAAATAAATAAAAACGACATTATGAAATAAATAACTACGCAAAAATCATTTTTATCATGCAATCTTATTTCATAATAACACTTTTATTTCATTATGCCCCGTTTTTCAAAAGTCTCTTTTATTTCACAGCGATGTTTTTCATAATGTCATATTTCATGACGAGACTTCACGAGATTTGAGGTTGAGTGGGTGTGGCTAGTGGGCGTGGCCTTATGCTGATCTTTTGTTCCTGGTTCCAGACAAGGCAAACAAATTCAAGTCAAAACTTTCTACTAAAACTATTAAACTGTCACCAAATTAAGTTTTGAGGTTTTTTCATGAGAGAAAGTAGCTGCTTAGAATTTTAATATATGGTCGACTGATTAAAATAATGCCGCATTAAAACTTGGTCTCTCCCTCTCTCTCTCTCTCTCTCTCTCTCTCTCTCTCTCCCCCCCCNTCTCTCTCCCTCTCCCTCTCTCTGACACAAAAATCAGGTGTTAATATATTAATAATTAATATTCTTTCATTTATTTGAAACAACAGAAATTTTCTATCTAAAGTTAAATTATTATTTTGCCTGGTTAGTGTGTAGTGTTAATTACAGTTAACTGTTATCACCATGGTAACGGGATGATCAGTCAGCGGAGAAGCTGCTCGCTGCTGGGAGCCTCTAGTGGAGCTTCTCGTCTCTGAAAACATCAAAACACATTTTAAATTCAGCTTTATTTTAATCAGTCAACCATATATTAAAATATTAAGCAGCTACTTTCTCTAATGAAAAAACCTCAAAACTTAATTTGGCGACAGTTTAATAGTTTTAGTAGAAAGTTTTGACTTGAATTTGTCTGCCTTGTCTGGAACCAGGAACACCGATCAGCGTAAGACCACGACCACTGGCCACGCCCACTGGTCCTCAAATCTCATGATGAAATCTCGTCATGAAATATGACATTATGAAAAACGACGCTGTGAAATAAAAGAGACTTTAGAAAAATGGGGCATTATGAAATAAAAGTGTTATTATGAAATAAGATTTCATGATAAAAATGGTTTTTGCGTAGTTATTTATTTCATAATTTCATAATGTTTTTATTTATTTAATTTTGGCGCATTTGGCGTTCCATACTGAGTGACATGACAGACTGCATGTTACAAACTGAGGGACACATAATTATAACATCATTGAATATGACAATTATCTGATATAACACCATGACACACACACACACACACACACACACACACGTTTGGACCATTTGTTCCTTTTCTGAAACTTTCATTCCAATAAAGATTTTGAATTGAAATTGAAAAAATTGAGAGAGAGAGAGAGAGAGAGAGAGAGAGAGAGAGAGTATACCCATAATACTGTTTTTTGTTTTTTTTTTGTTTTTTTTTCTTTTTTACTGTATATTGTGTATTATTGTTTATTGTATATTCTGATGCTTTGGCAATATTGTTTGTTTAAACTTTAATGCCAGTAAAACTCATTGAATTGAATTGAAATTGAGAGAGAGAGAGAGAGAGAGAGAGAGGACTATTAACTGAGGATGAGTTGTGTATTTTCATCTGAAACTCACGCAGGGAATTTACAGCATTGACTAAATTAATTATGTTAATTAAGTGATGAGTTTAATTTGATTTGCTATTTTGTGTCGTTAATATAAAAACTCCCAGCACTCTCTCTCTCTCTCTCTCTCATTTTATTTGCTTTCCACAATTTCTCTTCTCTTCTCTCTCTCTCTCTCTCTCTGTCTCTCTCTGTCTGTCTCTCTCTCTCTTTCTCTCACCCATTTTATTTTGCTTTCCACAACTTCTCTTCTCTCCTGCTCTTTCTCTCTCTCTTTCTCTCTCTCTCTCTCTCTCTCTCTCTCTCTCTCTCTCTCTCTCTCTCCAGGTGGGATCCATTCTCCAGGCTTTGAGACAGGAGACAGCCTGAGCTGTCAGTCTCTGATGAACGCTGATGGTCTTTACCTGGTGTCGTATTACGCTTTGCTGCTCAACCTCAAACTCTGCTGCTGCGACTTCTACCGCCGCCGCGCACTGACGCCCGTCCTCAGCCTGGTGAGTGCCAGAAAACCTCCTAAAAACGCCTTCATTCTCCGTTTGCTGCTTCAGAGCCATGCAGGAATAACTGTTTTATGTCCTGCAGAAGGACTTTGTGCGTCTGATCCAGAGCAGCGGCGTCCTGGTGGTTTTGTCTCAGGCCTGGATAGAAGAACTTTACCACCAGGTGTTAGAGCGCAACCTGCTGGCCGAGGCCGGGTACTGGGGCTCACCTGAGGAGCATGCGCTGCCGCTCATCACCATGCTGACAGGTACAAAGGCCTTCACTTTCAGCTAAAATAGCAAAAGTGTTGGTATTCTGGGGAGAATTCGTCCCGTGATAAATGCTCTTTTATATTATTCTCTTATCTGTCCATGTTTATTATTGCAATATGGTCTGGGCGAGTACTTATGCTGCATTCACAGACCTCGGAAGTCCAAATTTTCCCAGTTGGAAGCTGAAACTTCCAACTGGGAAAATATTATTATTTCCACAGAGCTGCATGGAAGACAATGTATGCCTCCGCCAGGAAATGTAGTCCCAGGAGAAGATGACTTTTACAGAGAAATTTATAAAAAACAATCGTGTCTTCTACAATCCTGTATAATTCAGTTTGAAAGATTAGGGGATTTGGCAAAATAACAAGAAAAGTAAAATATGGTTTTATGGTTTATTGGCTCAAACATTCTTTTAAAGAAAGAAAAAAAGCACAGAAACACCAAATAATTTGGGTGTAAAAATTTTAACGAATACCCCAAATTACTTAAATCTGCGCTGCACATGCTGTTTTTAAAACTCAGGTTTGTAATTTGTTGGATTTTTTTGAACTTCTACTTTCCTTCCTCTTCATTTTTTTTCTTCGTCTCACTCGTTTCAGATATCGACGGGCTGGGCAGCAGCGCCATTGGAGGTCAGCTGATCAGGCGGGAGTCCAGCCAATCACCACTCAGCTGCGGCAAAGCTGCCAGTGACACGGTGGTGGCAGGTCAGCGAGTCACGACTCTGAAACAAGAAGCAAAACTAAGCATTCATTTATGAATTAGTAAATAAACAATAGATAATAAATTATATGAATTGATTAATTGATGAATTCATTCCCTCATCTGAGCAATCTTTAGCGTCATGGAGCTTTAAGAAGGACGTCATTTATGATTTTCTGCAGCATATTATTTTCCCAAATCCTGTATTGATTAATTCCTTTCTGGGTTAAAGGCCTGATATTAATAACATAACAGACAGAAAGATTAGATTAATTCCCTGATTTCAATTGAAGAATTGAGAATTTAATTAATGATGAGCTTTAACGGTGACGCATTACGCGGGACAGCCCTTTAAAAGACTTTTCATGATCGCAGCGTTTTTGGAGTTTCTGAATCAAACGTTCTGCTGTCAGAAACGCGTCACTCAGAAACGCCGCAATCAGGGCGAGGCTGCTGCCACCTTATTCAATTTGGCTTTCTAGTGTGTGTGTGTGTGTGTGTGTGTGTGTGTGTGTGTGTGTGTGTGTGTGTGGCCTTGCGGAGAACGCAGTGTTCTACAGTGTGGAGTGAGTAAAGAGGATGAGAGGGAGAGACATGGAGAGAGAGAAAGAAAGAGAGAAAGATATAGAGACAGGCAGAGAGAGAGAGAGAGAGAGAGGCTTGGAGAGTGAAAGGGTGACAAAGAGATCTCCCTCTCGTTACAAGAACGAGAGGGAGAGGAAAAAGGGTGTCACAGAGGGAAAGGTAGAGAGAAAGTTTGAGGGGGGGAGAGAGAGAGAGAGAGAGAGACTTGGAGAGTGAGAGTGAAAAAAGTGAGAGAACAAGAGAACAAGAAAAAGAGGGAGAGAGGAAAGGGAGGGTGAGAGAGGGAAAGGCAGAGACAAAGTGAGGGAGAGAGAGATAGAGAGACAGGCAGAGAGAGAGAGAGAGAGAGAGACAGAATGAGTCAGGGAGCTCTGTGCTCTCCATCACCCCGGGGAACAAGAGATTGGCTAGAATTGCCATGGTAACCGCTGCTGTGTCACCCCTGAGCATAATACACTGTGTGTGTGTGTGTGTGTGTGTGTGTGTTTCTGCACTAGNTGGTAACCGCTGCTGTGTCACCCCTGAGCATAATACACTGTGTGTGTGTGTGTGTGTGTGTGTGTTTCTGCACTAGCTGTAACTACCTGTGTGCAGTCTGAAGTCAAAGTACTTCCTGTTTAAACTGTCTTTCTCTAAATGAGACAAACTCAGAGATGAATCAGAGTTTCTTACCTTCGTGTAAGAAACGTTTTTTCCTTTTTAATCCACAACCGTGATTTTTGCCATAAAGAGCAAATAAATCCTATTTTACGTCCTGTGTGTGTGTGTTACAGGAGCCGTATTCTCGCGTTTCATCCTCACCGGTGTGTGGAAGAACCTGATCGACGTGCTGTCGACGCCGCTGACAGGCCGCATGGCGGGCAGCTCGAAGGGCCTGGCCTTCATCCTGGGGGCGGAGGGCGTGAAGGAGCAGAGCCAGAGGGAGAGGGACACCATCTGTCTGAGCCTAGACGGCCTACGCAAGGCCGCCGCCCTCAGCTGCGCCCTCGGTGGGTCAAACATGCGTCTGTTTCAATAAGAACATCAGACGCTTTGTTCATCATCCCAGCTGGAACATCCGCCAGCAGGTCAGAGGTCAGGGTCTGCTACACAACTGCAGCACAGCAGCGTCAGGCGTTCAAAGAGGACCTAATAATTATTTTTATTAATTGGTTATTTCTTCTTTTTTCCCATGAAACAATATTTGCTGCGTTTTCATCCAACTTATTCGCATTTTTAACGTGCATTTCTGGTTATTTGATTAAAGGAAATGCGAATTGATGCACGTTTCCATCAGTTACGTTATGAATGATCTCAGAGGTGATTTAATGCTACATAAACTAACGTCCACAGCAAAACACAGCATGCAGAGTTTCAATGAAACCTTGGTGTGGAAGAATACTTATTACAGCTCATAAGCAGTTATACACGCCTTATTAATGCAGCCAACAAGCTAACGACGCTAACGATAGCTCTAACTTTGGCGCTCTATAAACTCGTTAAGTGTATAGAGTACTGTGTGATGGTGAAACTTTCAGTGTGGGTAAAACGATCGTTTACACGGCGTGTCAAGTTATTTGTGAAAAATTTATACGTTTTTCGGATATAACGAATAACGGATCCATCGTTCTGCAGGCGCTTAATGACTACCTGCTCTTCTGATGTGTGTGTGTGTGCGTGCTCACCAGGCAGTGCACATCACACCCTCATCTTAATGTGAATAAACTGTTTCCATCCACTTTATTCGCATTTTGTCTTATGCGAATAATCAGTTGATCCACCTCTNTAAACTGTTTCCATCCACTTTATTCGCATTTTGTCTTATGCGAATAATCAGTTGATCCACCTCTGCAAAGCACATAAAGTTTTAATTTGCATTTTGGAGTTAATGCGAATTAACGGTGTTTCCATCCAGGCTTTTAATGCGCATACTCATTATTCGCATAAAAATAGTTGGATGGAAACGCACCTAATTAATTTTAAGATATGAAATGTCAACAAATGTGACTATTGCTGTTTACAAGTTCTCACAAAGTGACGCTTATTGCTATTGTTTATTGATTAGTGTTTATGGATCCCTGTTAGCTTCCGTAATGCGTTGCTAGTCTTCCTGAGGTCCATCAATACATAATTACATACATACATAAGAAAACATTAAATCAAACAGACATAAAATACACAAATCACGTATAAATTATATTAAATTATATTAAAAATATGTAACTTTTAAAAACTGTTAAACTTTTAAAACATTTAAACAGGGCGTCACGGAGACAATAAATGCATAAAATCTCAATTAAATGATACACAAAACACCTCAACATAGCCGTCATGAGCTAATTTCCTGTAGGAAATGTTTTGCTTTTATTTTGAAACTTTTTCTGTTTTTAATGTTTTGAATATGAAGCGGTGATGAGTTCCATCAGACAGAACTGCATCTCTTTGTGTTTGGTTTGGGAAGAGAGAGAAATGGTCATATTTTGCAATTCTGGTTAATTGTGTTTATGATTTGTATATTCAAGCTGATTTTAAAAAAAATTCTGGTTTTCCGGAGAAGATGGCTTTTCTAATGAGAAAGATAAACATCTTCAAATTCTATATTTGTCTGAACAAAACTTTGAAAAATCCTTTTAAAAAAATGCTTGTCGGTGACGTAAATTATATGTGGGTAGTATTTATTGGGCTCAAACGCGGAAAATCACTGGCATGGTCCTTTAAAAAAACATTTTGTTTGCACACTAAAGCTCCTGGAGAGAATAAAAACAGGAAATACATTTTTTTATAGATTTGAATAAATCAGCTGGAAAACCAGAAGAAACCTGATTAACATGATCAACGCTGCAGGCATGAATATGAATGAACACACGCCCAGACGGAGAACGGCGAGGGGGCGGAGTCTAACTACATCCACAACAGAAACCTTACGCACAGCACGATGTTTGGAATAGAGATAAACGTGAAGGTTTAATGAATGAACGTCAGTCACGTGTTCTTGTGGTTGTACGCCAGGTGTGGCTGCTAACTGCGCGTCGGCGTTGGCGCAGATGGCGGCAGCATCGTGCGTTCAGGAGGAGAAGGAGGAGAAGGAGGCGGGCGAGACGGGAGACGCCATCACACAAGGTGCACAAACGTCTTTTAACGTTCACAAGAATTAAATATTCATCAGACCTCAGCGGAAAAACCAGGCCTGTCCAGAGCTGATACACACCGACGATGACAGGAAACCCCACACACACACACACACACACACACACACACACACACACACACACACACAGTGGGATGTAAAGAGCAAAAACAATGAATGATAGAATCTGTAATTAATAATTGAATGTTGAGTTCTGTCTCAGAAAACTTAAATGTTTTATGAACTTCTGAGTTGTTGGTTTTTTAACGGTATGTTTATGTGTGTGTGTGTGTGTGCGTGTGCAGTGAAGCAGCGTGTTGAGCAGCGTCTGGAGCAGATGGGTCGTAATCAGGGAGTTCGTCTCCACACTGCTCATGTTTTGTGCATGGACGCCATCCTGAATGTGGGACTGGAGATGGGCAGCCACAACCACGACTGCTGGCCACATGTGTTCAGGTACACACACACACACACACACACTACTTTACTGACAAGCATTTAAAAAAATATAAATACATATTTAATATTCCTGTTATTTTTCAAATCCCCTCATCTTTCAAAATCAAATGTTCAGCTAAACATAAAATTCAGTGTTTCAGCTGCAAGCATAAATATCATAAATATCCATATGCAGAAGGGACGGTCGATTTTCATTTCTCTTTAAGAGCCGTCTTCTCCTGGGACTATATTTCCTGGCGGAGGCACATTTTATTTCATTCAGCTCAGTGTTAGACAGGTTAGGTAAAGTTATAAAAAAAAATGTAATAGACGTCATGTTTGCTGTGACAGATTATTTATCTCATGTTGTTTCAAGTCTCTATAAGTTGATTTTTATAGTGAAGTGGAATGAAATGAATCCAGTGACAGTCTGGAAGGTAGGAAAAATAATTCTAAAATGTAAAGCTTCAGTAGTATGTTTCAGAAAATGGTTGACAGCAATGTGTGTGCAGGTCTATATATATAGACAGATATACAGGGTTGGATTGGCCATCGGGAGAGGCGGGACTTTTCCCGGTGGTCCACAGTCATTGGTGGGCCGGTGGCCTTTACAGTACACAATATAATATTAATTAAAATTAACTTAAACGAAGCAAACACGATTTTTTTTTCTTTCATAATTTTCTTGGCACAGAGAAACAACAGTTATGGACTTGTTTGCCCTACCTCCGGCATCACTGCCGTTTTCATCTGGGTGTTCCTACCCCCTATATTAGGTATTATATTGGTATTATATTGTATTATGTATTCCTATATATATATATATTGGGCTCAAACATGCAAAACTGCCGGTATGGTCCTTTAACACAAGGTTGTCTCTTATTTCTTGATAAATTTGCATATTAGGAATTTAGTTTTCAATAATAAAAGTCTCTGCATATCTGTAGAAAAAAAGCAGCAGGTACATAAGAGAAGAAGAAGAAGAATCAGGAAGGAAAGCAGCAGCTGGTACCGCTAACACTAACCAGCAACGCTTATGCTGGTTTTATTTTTGTTTTAAATCGGGTCACGTTCAGAACTCCATACGCTGTTTTATTCTGGTTATTTTACACCTTTTTCCTGCTCCTCGCTGCTCGTCCTAGCTTTTCCCTCCTTCCTCTCTCTCTCTCTCAGGGTGACTGAGTACATCAGCTCTCTGGAGCACACACACTTCAGGGACGGCTCCTCACACACTTCCTCCTTAACCACCATCACCCAGCAGAGCCAGCAGGCGGCGGTGGACGTGGGGCTGGAGCTGAGCTGCGAGCCCAGCCCCGAGGCCTCCGACCTGGGCCTGAGCCAGCCCGTCATCCAGCCTCTGTCCATCCAGGAGCTGCTGAAGGAGAGCAGCAGAGGAGGAGGAGGAGGAGGAGGAGGAGGACGACGAGGGCTGGACTTAAAGAGCGGGAGCCTGATGACCGGGACCAGCGCCGCCAAGGCCGTGTGTACGCTGTCCACGCAGGCCGACAGGTACGCCGCCGATCTAAAACGTCAGAAATCCTTTTCATCACGACCACAAGATGGCAGAAGCATATCACTATTGATTATCCTCAGCAGGCCTTACAAACATTTTTATTCAATTATAGTGTTTTTTAAATCATATGAAAAACACCAAAATGTATTTTAAGATGTTTTATTTAGTATTTCAAAGTGTTTAAATGCTAAATAACAGTATTTTAGTGAAATTTAATCTCTGCTTTGTAAATATTCAGCATCAGTTTCTAGAGCATCAGGGAATAATCTAGAATTTCCTAATAATCTCTGGAACCACATCCAGCTTCTCTACATGAATCTGGAATCATCCACAGCTCATGTCAGGATTCTGGACTATTTAAATAAAATGTCTTCATTTTTTACAGCTTCATGCAGATTATTTTAAACCTGTAGGTGCAAAATACTAACAGACATATAGAATCATTTTATACATATAAACTAAACTAAACTAAACTTTTACATGACTAGAAACATGGATTCTATGTGAAAATCACGAGTGATTCCACAGTTTGAGCGGTTGTGTAAATCTGCAGTTAATAAACTTTTTCTTCCCACATTCTACCAAAACACACACACACACACACACACACACACACACACACACACACACTCAGCTGTAGTAAATAAGGAGTGTGTGGGTGTTCTTACGTAATCAGTGATCTGAACTGCTTTTAGGAGCAAATAAAAAATAAAACACAATATTAAATTAAAAAATGCTGCATCTGATCTCAGAACACATGAACTGAACACATTTACAGCCAAAAAGTTTTGGTGAAACACAGTAAAAAAAAAAAAACAAACTCTACAGCACAGAGTTGTTTGCAGCATAAACATTTTGAAGCTGAAATGTCCCATTTTCTCCCACAAACATCGAATGCGTCATCAGCTGGCTGCTGACGATCAGAGGAGACATGCTGGAGGTCTGTGGTCTGTATGATGAGACTTTGAGAAGTGACCGTGTGTGTGTGTCTGTGTGTGTGTGTGTGTGCGCGTGTGTGTCGTTGCAGGTTGTTTGAGGAGGCAGCCACCAAGCTGAACCTGGTGGGTCTGGTTGGGTTCCTGCAGCAGCTGAGGAAAGCGTCTCAGTCGCAGCTCTTTGACTCTGTGACTGAAACTGGAGATTACTCTCTGGCAATGCCAGGTACACACACACACACACACACACACACACACACACACACACACACGTATGTTGTATAAATATAAGGAATGAGGAAAATAGGTCATTCTACTCCTAAAAGGACCATACCATTGATTTTGCATATTTGAGCCCAATAAATACCCTGATACTCCTTACAAAGCATATTTTAGTTTTCCTGATATTTTGCCAAATCCCTAATCTTTTAAAATTCAATATTTTTCCCTCTAACACATTTGTCTGAATGTTCAATCATTTTAATTTACTAATAAACTCTCTCTCCCGGGACTTTAAATTTCTTCTGGTGGAGACACACATTTTCTTCAGTTGGAGGATATTTTTATTGGGTTCAACTTCCGGTATGCTCCTTTAAACGTACCAACACATTATCAACACACAAATTCCATATACTGACATGTTTTTGTCGACGGGGTTATGATAATAATATTAAACATCATCATGTAATACAGGGTTCATTTAAAGTTTGTATTTCAACGTTGCGACACGTTAAGGAGACACTTCTGACCAGGACATGCACGTGTAACGTGATTGTGATATTCAAAAAAAAATATATATGTTTTTTTTTAAGTGACAGGATACATCCATAAACACAAGAGTCAGATGTAAAAGCAGCAAGAGTCAGCAGGGTGCATATGAAAATTCATGTTATATTTTCATAAGGATGCTACAGAGATTTTACCATTTTACTGCCAGAGGGCCTGAATCTTAGATTAAATTGTTTAAATCCAAAAATTAATGAAAAAATATCCATACTTGGGAGACTGTTCTTTATCTTCCTTATTTTGTGATTGGATTCATTCAGTGAACAAACACAAAAAAACACTCAAAGAATGACTGATTTTGTTAACACGTTTTTGTTTTTTTTTTTAGAATCATGTAGAAAAGCTAATCCGAGTCCTTTGTTCCTTCCGTCTTTCCGTAGGCGAGGCTAAGTCCACGCTGGACAGGCGTAGCGCTCTCCATCTCTTCCGTCTGGGCGAGGCCATGCTGCGGATCGTCAGGAACAAGAGCCGACCCCTGCTGCACATGATGAGGGCCTGGAGCGTGGTGGCGCCACACCTGGTGGAGGTGGGGAACTGCAGCCATTCTGCAGTGTTTCACCATCTTTACTCTTTATTGTTTATTGGATCCCCATTATCATCTCTAGAACCCGGCGCTGTATGAAGCTGAAATTCAGCAGGTTTATTGCTCAGGACCCAAGGACGTGCAGCGTCGCATGTTAAGTTGTTTGGATGAGCGGTTCTCAAACTGAGCTGTGCTGGTAAAAAGTAGTCCGCGCGGCAGGATACGCTCGNTTTGGATGAGCGGTTCTCAAACTGAGCTGTGCTGGTAAAAAGTAGTCCGCGCGGCAGGATACGCTCGGGTCCAGTACCACGGTCTCAACCCGACCCCGAACAGCAAACAAAGCTAGCTCACGAGAACTAAATGATGGCAGGCTGCGGCACACACCATAAAGTCCGGCCCGTTCCGAACTATGGAATACCCATTGTGCCAAAATTAAAAATAAGTAAATAAAAGAATAAACAAAAAATAAATAAATGAAACTATATAAAAAAAAAAATAGAAATTTTTTTTTTAAAAAATATAAGGAAATAAANAAATAAATGAAACTATATAAAAAAAAAAATAGAAATTTTTTTTTTAAAAAATATAAGGAAATAAATACAGAACTTTAAATGGGAAAAATGAATAAATATATGTAAATACATATACAGAAATAAAATGCAGCCTCAAGGGGGCACAAGCCAGTGTCCACCTTGTGCCGGTCCCAAGCCTGAATAAATG
>VXCM01005157.1:0-23285 GCA_014773175.1 Lucifuga dentata
AGATGGAGGCAGATGATTTGCTGTGGTGACCCCTGAAGGGAAAGCCGAAAGGAAAAGAAGAAGAAGGAGTGTAGCTCTGCTAAAATCTGTTTTCTCTTTTTGGTTGTAGTTAATAACCTGCAGCACAGTTCTGAATAAGCTGCAGCTTATTATTATGATTATTATTAATCATGTTTTTGTGAAGCCCAGTGAATCAAGTGTTGCAGTAATCTAGTCTGGTAGAGATTAATGCATAAACATATTTTTCAGAATCATGACAAGTCAGAAAGGATCATAGTTTGGTGATCATCCAAAGATGAAAGAAGCTATTTTGTTGATGTAATGGATGTAGAGCTTGAAACTTAAATCAGAGTCTAAAACAACTCCTAGACTCTTAACTTCAGGTTTTATCCAGTTTGCTAAATTGCCTAATTTTTTTAATGAGCAGATCACATTTAGTTTTGGGGCCAAGTGAAAGAGTTTCCATTTTATCTTCATTTAGTTTCAAAAAGTTTGTACTCATACATTTATTACATTGGCTAAACACAGTGACAGGAAGTTCAATGCATTTACATCATCAGGCTCTACAGAAATGTAAAGTTGTGTATCATTATCTATGACAATGAATGTAATGTTGTCTGATAATGGCAGAATTTATAATGTAAAAAGTAGAGGACCAAGACAGCTGCCCTGTGGGACACCACAGGAAATATCATGTTTGCCTGATATCAGGTCTCCACAGCTGAGGAAGAATTTCCTGTCAGTGATGTTTGATCTGAACCAGTCAAGAACACTTTCAGAAATACCGACCCATAACTGTGGTTGGAAATCCAGTGAATAAGGATTTCATGATCAACAGAGTCAAAGGCTTAAATCAAGTAAAATAAAGACTGTTAGCTTTTTAGCATCATAGACAAGTCTGAGATCTCTTACTATCTTAGTGATGCATCTCAGTACTATGATGAGCCGATAACCAGATTGAAACTTATTAAGGATGTTATTCTTTATTAAAAATGTGCTGATTTGTGAAAACATGACTTTTTCGCATACTTTGCTAATAAAAGGGAGATTGGATATGAGTCTATAGTCAGCCAGGATGCTACTGTCTAAGTTTGATTTCTTGAGAAGAGGTTTTACCATGGCTGTTTTGAATGCAGCAATAAAAACTTTTGTCTTAAGTGATGTGTTAAAGATAATTGACACTGACTCAGAAATGCAGTTAAAATAGAACCATTAATTAAAGTAAATTAACTTACTAACTAGTTAGTTAACTAACTAATTAAAGTAAAATAACTGAAAGGAAAATTAAATTCTTAATATGAAACATATTTTTCTCGATGATTCTGGTGGCATCTGGCTGTAGACTTGGAGACTTTCTGCCCCCAAAACATCAGTAATTCTCCAGTTTGGAGATTCTTTGTCCACTGGAACCATCATCATCATCATCATCATCGTCATCATCATCATCATCATCCTCCTCCTCCTCCTCCTCACTGTGTGTGGAGTCTATATTCACACATGTTCTCTTCCAGCATGATTCAGAAAAATATTCATGATAAGAATTTATTTTTCCTTTCAGTTATTTTACTTTAATTAAAGGTTATAAGTTTGTTAATATTTCAAATGAAAGATCAAGAGGAGAAACAGAGTTTTTTTCACAGCCTGTTTTGGTTTATTTGCCAAGGTGCCAGTATTTGTGGAGGAAACTGTGTAGGTCATTGTCACATTATTGCCTTAATCCTAATGCAGAAAAGTAATCAGAATTTAGCGTGCATGTGAACATACTGTGTACCACAGAGACAGTGAAAGTGTTAACCTTTATCTCTGTTTAGGATTCATTGTGTTGAGATTACAATGACAATGACATGCACAAACACACACACACACACACACACACACACACACACACCACCTCTCCCCTCTCTGGCTTTTCGCCCCACCTTCCAGTGTGAGCATTCTTAACGGATAAAGGTAAAGTGGTTAGATGAAGTGTGCTGCAGCCTTAAGGTGTGGGAAAGTACTCTGAGGTGCTGTTACCTGTGTCCTGGGAGTTGAGCACTTCAAGGGCATGCATCATGGCACTAGCAAATACGTTGGCGTCCTCCTTGCTGCCAAAGTTGAGGCCATAGACCTGACGAGCGTCACGCCACTGGTGGAACGTCTGCGTGGCCTGGTTGTACTTCAGACCCTTGGGAATGGCACAGTTTATCACCACCTGTGGAAGCCCACAAAGAGATGAGAGAGATGAAGGCATGTGGGTAGAGAGGAGAAGTGCCTTGCATTAGAAATGACAATTAGCTGAGATCATATTCAATGAGAAATTTACCAAAACACACTGAGTGCTAAATAACACAATGATGTCCTTCAGTGATCGACTGTTTCTAAGTGTTAAATTTACACTGAGAGAAAACAGCATTTAAGAAACAATTTAGTGTGACTGACAGATGAGTGAGAGCTGAAATTTATCATTTGTAATATCTCAATATTTTTATATTGTGACTATTGTAATTCCCTCTTAATATAATCACATATAAATTAATCAAACAGAGACACCATAGCTGGTTATATGAACTGTTTTGACCTTGTCGTAAAGCAACTTCGTGATGTATTTAAGGGTCTGCAGATGCTGACACAGCCAATTAGAAAAGGCCAAAGCTCCTTCTTGCTCAGACATACATATCTGTCTGTACTCATATTATCTCATGAGCTGTTGGAAGTTTGTGGAGAGCCACAAAGTGCACTGCTTTGGAAAATTGATCCACAATGGTAAGTATTACTGTGTTACCCAGAGAAGGTGGGAGTCCAGTGACAACGTCAAGAGCAATGTGAGACCAAGGGCAACTGGGAACAGGCAAGGGATGAAGCAGACCGGCAGGCGGGATGGGAGGACCTTCCCCGGGCACACACAGTGCAGGTGGATACGTAGGCATGGGTGTCCGCATCCATGGTTGGCCACCAGAAATGTCGCTTCAGGACAGACAGAGTGAGACTGATGCCAGGGTGGCAGGCAAAGTGGGAAGTGTGCCCCCACTGGAGAACCTGGGAATGGACTGAGTTGGGGACAAAGAGATGATTAGGAGGGCCGCTGCACAGATCGGCTGTCCACACTGAGCTTCCCGGACTCTGGTTTCCATATCCCAGGTTGCAGTAGCCACTACACAGGAGGGAGGAAGGATATTGTCGGGGTTAGCTGGAACCTCTGCAGAGCTGAATGATGAGAGACAGCGTCCGGTTTAATATTCTTGGAGCTAGGGCGACAGATGTTGTGATAATGTGATAGAAGTTGAAATGACTGAAAAATAAAGCCCACCGGGCTTGGCGAGAATTAAGACATTTAGCAGTCTGGACATAGGCCAGGTTCTTATGATCAGTCCAGATGATAAATGAATATTCTGCCCCCTCCAGCCAGTGTCTCCATTCCTCCAGGGCAAGCTTCACTGCCAACAGCTCTCTGTTTCCCACATCATAATTGTGCTCCGCAGCAGACGACAAGAAAAGAAGGCACAGTGATGAAACTTTTGGTCAGCTGAAGATCATTGAGGACCACCCCCCATCCTGATGTCAGAGGCATCCACCTCCACTGTAAATTGGCAAGAGGGATAAGGATGGGAGCGGAGGTGAAGTGGCTCTTCAGTTCTCTAGAAGCCTGGTCTGCTTCAGCAGTCAAACAAAAGGTGTGTTAGGGGAAGTGAGCTGAGTAAGTGGCACTTCCACCCAACTGTAGTCCCGTATAAATTGGCGGTAAAAGTTGCTGAAACCAAGGAGCTGCTGCAGCTGTTTGTGGGACTTCTGTTTGGGCCACTCAGCCACTGTCCTGATCTTCTCCGGATCGGCCTTCACCTGCCCGCTCTTGATGATGTAACCCAGAAAACTGACTTACTTGATCTGAAATTCGCGTTTCTCAGCCTTGATGAAAAGTTTATTCTCCAGGAGTCTCTGGAGGACATGGTGGACATGGAGGGTATGTTCATGAGCAGTGCGGGAAAAGATGAGTATGCCATCCAAGTAGACAAACACAAAGCAGTGGAGGAAGTCTCATAACACTTCACTAACTAGCGCCTGGAAGACCGCAGAAGTGTTGGTTTGTTGGTTAGGCCTAATGGCATGATTAGGTAGTAAAAGTGGTACAGTGGAGCGTTAAATGCCATCTTGTCAATTTCAAAGGGTGTTCCACAAAGTTCAAAACTGGGTCCAATATTGTTTTCTATTTATACCAACAATATTACCTCCTGTTTAACTCGGTATAAGTTTCAGCTTTATGCAGATGATACTATTTTGTATTGCTTTGCTGATTCTGTACAATTAGCTATTGAAAACTTGCAGCATTCCTTTAACATTATGCAAGATGCATTGTTTAACCTTAAGCTAGTCTTGAATGTAAGTAAGACCAAGCTCATGTTATTTTCTAGAGCAAAAGATACAGTGTACAAAAATATACACATCTCAACTATGAATGGTTCCCTCTATTGAGAGGATTTCTGAATACAAAAACCTAGTGTTCTTGTGGATGAGAAATTTACCTTTAAATCTCACGCTGAAAGTCTTCTTAGCAAATTACAGCAGAAAATTGGCCTCCTTTACATAAATAGAACTACCCTTCCAATGCTGAGTAGTAAAAGAATCATTGAGGCTGCATTTCTGTCATTACTAGATTATGGAGATGTAATTTATAGACATGCTTCTGCTGCCACTCTCAGATCTCTGGACTCAGTTTATCATTCTGCTTTTAGATTTATCACTAGTGATAGGTATGGTACTCATCATTGCATTTTATATCAAAAGGTTGGTTGGCCCTCTCTCGCACAAAGACATGGTACCTATTTATTTATAAAGCCATTATTTAAAGCTTACCATCTTATATATCATCACTGTTACATTGGTCTTCTGGTCCTTATCCTACATGTTCTAGTGATTGGCTCACATTCCAGGTCCCTTGCATTTATACTGATTTGGGTAAAACTACTTTTTGTTATGCCGCTCCGATCTCATGAAATAAATTGCAATGCTCTATCAGACTCATAACTCTCATAACTGTTGGTCAATTTAAATCAATTGTAGCAGAACATCTGTCAACTGTCTGTTTTAATTGATTTTTTTTTGTTTGTTTTATTGCTGTTTATGTGATCTCAATGTCATTGTAAATGAGGGCAAGCCCTCAATGATTCTCGAGAAATAAATAAAGGTTTGAAATGAAATGAAATCTTCCGCTCATCATCCTCCTGTATTCTGGCCAGATGATAGGTGCTCCTCAAATCCAGTTTTGAGAAGATGGTTGCTCCATAAGGTTCAAATGCTGAATTGATCAGCAGAAGTGGGTATTTGTTCTTCACCGTTATGCCATTGAAACCTCTGTAATCAATACATGGGTGAAGACTTTGATCTTTCTTGGTCACAAAAAAACATTCAGCACCCACAGGAGATGAAGAGGGCTGAATGATGCCTGCAGCTAGCAAGTTGTTGATGTACTTTTCCATCATCTCCCACCTCTCAGGCCATGATAGGTTGTATAGGCAGCTGGTGGGCAGAGGTGCACTGGGCAGAAGGTCGATGGTGCAAAGGTGATGAGGAGGCAGAGACAGAGCTCGTTCCTTGCTGAACACCTCACCAGGTCATGATAAACTGCTGGCACAGATGAAAGATCATTGGTGCAGGAGTCGGGTCAGACCGTGGCGCTGTCATGGGGAGAGCAGATAACAGACAGGAAGAGTATAGAAAGAAGCCTAACTTGAGACTCTCCCATCTACCCAGTTGATGAGGAGATTATGTTTTCTGAGTCATGGATACCCCAGAAGCATTGGTGTGTGTGTGTAGCAAGGAGATAAGATGAAACTGAACTCCCGATGATTTCCTGACAGCAGTAGCAGCAGAGGTTTGGTATGACGGGTAACTCAGGCCAGCAATCTACCGTCCAGAGCATTAGCATTAAGGGGGGAATCTAGAGGTTCAGAGGTAATGCCAGCCTGGCGAGCGAAATCTTCATCAAGGAAGTTTTCATCAGCTCCAGAGTCAATCAAGGCGAACAGCGTCAGGGGCTGATTACCCTTACAAATGGAAGCTGGCAGCTGCAATCTAGGCCGGGGTCTGGACAGAGAGATGGTTTGGCTCATCAGTACCCCCACAGGTACTGGTGAGCCCCATCTTTTGGCTGGAGAGGGCAGGCAGCAAGAAAGTGGCCGGACTGACCACAGTAGAAACACATACCGCCCTCAGTCTCCAGAGGCGTTCTGTGGGAGAAGGCCACGTCCAACCCAGCTGCATGGGCTCCTGCTCTGGGGAGTCTGTGGAAAGGTGAAGGGGAGGGACCCGAGGGCTGGGAGTAATTCCCAGGTCGGCATCTGTGCATGGCAGAGTGGACAAGTGCAAGGCGGATGGCGGAAGTGGTTGGCCAGCTCTCTCCCTATGATGCTCTCAAAGATGATTGTCCAATCTAATAGCCAAGGAAAGTTCATTCCATCCAGACTCTGTGGCCAAGCTCCTGAAGTCAACAGTGTGATCTGGGTCTCTGGAGGTTGCTGGGGCCAGTGTTTGAGGCTGTCCCTTCACCACCCCTCAGTGCTGGGTATTCTCGGGGNGGGGGGGGGGGGGGGGGATCAGGACTCTAGTGACCTGGATTTGGTGCTTGCAATGTCACAAATTAAACCACTAGACTGTTTATTACTGTCACAACTTGTTTTGTGTGTCTGTCTTCATGTTGGTGTTCAGGTGTTTAGCCCTCCTTGATAGAAATTGATTATTAGTTTTAAATAAAACGTGATGGGTTAGTCAAGGAGGGTCGGTGAAGGTCTCACACTCACACACACACACACACTCACACACTATATGTTTTCTGTCTGATGCAAGTTTAAACAGCATATATATATAGAGAGAGAGAGAGAGATGAATAGTTTATGACAATCATGACATATACCACAATTATATATGCAGACGGAAGAAAAAAAATATGCTGTATATAATAGGATTATGAGGAGATTCTGCCTGGTAAGAAAATGGATGTAGTCCAATTATAATGGCTGCATGCCACATTACACCTCATAACCTAAGTCTGGTACTCAGAGTAAGACGACTCAGGTTTATGCTGATTTTAAACTAATTATGGTGCTTACATGATGTTTAAAAAAAAATAAATGCATTGCTTTAATCAGAGTATAACTGAAGTTTAAAAGTGTATGTAAACATCCTGACTGATACAGGAGATATGATTTTGCACATATTTAATTTAAGTGATTTCTGGAATGACGTGTGGGGATCATGTATATAACTTTTTGTGACTGTTCATATGATATTGCCAAAATAAGACAATGTAATGCTATTTAATTTCATAGTCACTGTTAGCAGCATGAATTCATATCCGGCTGTGTGGGAGAGTCTTAGTTGGAGCATCTGCCGTATGTGTGTCTGGCTTCAGGTGTCTGGGTTCCACCCCTTGCCTGGACGCCGGGTCTCGCCCTCGCCGGCTTATCAGGNCTTCAGGTGTCTGGGTTCCACCCCTTGCCTGGACGCCGGGTCTCGCCCTCGCCGGCTTATCAGGCTGTGCTCATGTGCAGGGCATGGGTGTGTCGGCCCTTGGCCCCTCATGCCCCGCCACTGGCATTCTACCCCTGTGGTGTTGTGGCCCGTGTGGTGCCAGCACCCCGCGCCCTTCCCCCTGGGCCTGGGGGCACCTCTTGTGCTTCCGTGGGGGGGGGGAGGTGGTCTGGGGGTGTGCTTCAGGGTGTTGCCTGGCCTGCTCTTACGGTGGTCTGCTTGTCTGCTTCGGTGGTGCATGTGGTGCCTTTCCTGACTCCTGGGCTTGTCCGTTGTCCTGGTGCTCCTCTATCCCCCTGGGGCTCTGTGTCCTGGGTGTCTTTCTGTCTGGGGTGTCCTGCCCGGCGGGACACCCCAGACCCCCGCGTGTCTTCTGTCGGGCTTGGAGAGGTCCCCGTACTATGGTCAGGTTCTGTGTTTAGGTCCCGGCCCGACACACCGGCTACAATTGCGATCCGATCTTAAGCTGTGAGCTGGGTCTCTGAGGTTGCTGGACCAGTGTTTGAGGCCATCACCACCACTTAGTGCTGGGTGTTCTCAGGGGGATCAGAACTCTGGTGATCTGGATTTGGTGCATGGAACTTCACAATCTAAATAAGTAGACTGTTTATTGCTGTCACTGTTTATGTGTTGTTGTTTGTCTTGGTCTGTTGTGTCGTGGGGTTTTAGCCTCTTTGGTGTTTCACAGATTAAACCACTACACTGGTTATTACTGGTTATTACTGGTTATTACTGGTTATTACTGTCACTACTCGTCTGTGTGTTTTTGTCTTTGTGTTGTTGTTCAGGTGTTTAGCCCTCCTTGATAGAAATTGTTTGTTAGTTTTAAATAAAGTGTAATAGGTTGGTCAAGGAGGGCCGGTGAAGGTCACACACTTACACACATTCACCTATGCACTATATACAGTATTATCTGTCTGTTGCTAGATTAAATTGCATATATATATATATATTTATATATATATATATAGATATATCTATATATATAGATATATATTTATATATCTATATATATAGATATATCTTTATACATATATATATATTTATATATATAGATATATATATATAGATACATATATCTATATATATAGATATATAAAATGGTTGTGCCAATCTTGGCATATACCACAACTATATATGCAGTCAGAAAAAAAAAAAGAAAGAAAAAAAAATCTAGCCTGAGACCTTCAGAATCTGGAGTGAATCTCCTCTGCTATTCAAGCAATGGGGACGATGTTGTTGATTGTCATATTCTTGAACCAATCAGATTTCAAGTTTGCCATGTTGGGTGTATTCTTTTACGGGCCAGAGCCTTCTAGCTGCACTAGGCCTACGTCATTGGAGGGCCGATTAGCGGTGGACTGCATTGCGCTACACAGCATACAGCCTACCCCCCACACCCCCAAAAAAAAAAAAAAANAAAAAAAAAAAAAATACAGCCTGCCGGAAGTTCATCAGAAGAGGATTAGCTAACTGAAGTGAAACTAGCTAGCAAGTAACATAGCATTATCTAAGATTTATTTAAACTTTCTTTCGTGATGTTTAGATTTTTAGATGTAGTGCTTTAGATTTTTTGTTTAGATTTTTACTTAGTCCTGTTGTTTTTTAACACAATGGCTGAAGGAGGAGAAGAAATGGATTAACTGACAATGCTTTTTTCACATTTTGAAACTGAAATGCACAGATAACGTACAACCGTGTCGTTAAACTCTTTCTAAAGACAGAAAGGAGGATGGACTTTGTCTTCAGATGATGAGCAACTTTGGTATTTGATGGATTTTTATGTGGCTGGAATCTGTGGAGAAGCCTGTTGAATCTGATTGTGTTATTTGTGTTTTACAGCATTGTTGCTTACTTGCTGGTCGTATGAGTAAATGTGATGGTTGCTGTGAGTTTGTTCTCGTTTCTTTGGTAATGACACTGATTTAGGCTATGCCATGTTTATATGTGATGCAGCATCCTGTCATAATGCGTAATAATGCTACATCCTATTCATGTCTCTGCAGTTAGTGTGTTGTAACTGTCATAGGTGTTGATCCTCGTGTTAAATCACTTTATTCCACTCGATAAAGGTTACTGTCACTGTGAATATGGGCTGGTTATGTCTAATAACAGCAGCATATAGTCCTAGTGTCATGCTGAGGTTATTAGAAGGTGGTTTAATTGCGGGAGGATAGCACTGAAGGCCTAGGTGTAAAATACACAGCCGCCACTGATATACATATTTATATTCAGTATACATATGGTTTAGTGCTGCTGTGGTAAGACCAAACTATCTGCAGTGCAGAAACTCTATCTCTGCCCCTGGTTCTGAAAGTTATATGCCGTAAACAGGCCTTCATTACAGTAACACAACAAACACCTTTAACCAAAAAAACAAAAAACAAAAAACAAACCCTGAGCACCAGCACAACATTTTCAGACACAAGAATTCATGTCAGCTCAAGTTATTTTGTTTCTCTGGCAGAAAGAGATTCAAACAAACATTCTTCTGATAGACTGTAGGTAATAAAACAAGCAGCCAGCTCAGTGTGAATAAGAATGACCCACATTCATACTGTAAATAGCAGAAAATAAAACAGATGCAAATCTTCATTTCTCTTTGCTTTCTGTGCTTCTCTAGTTATCAGATACTGAGATGCATTCAATCTCTCTGCCATATTTGTTAGTTTTGTATCATGTTGATATTATCCAAATTCCAGGGTCAGGATAATGTGACAGCCTGCTAGGATTGGAAAGACATACAAGATTTTACAAACAGATAAAGAAACAGAGGAGAAGAAAAGGAGGAAAAGAGGAGAGAGAAGCATCATGGCTCCTCCTCCTCCTCCCTCCAGCCACTCAGGGATGCTATGAAGTGTGTTACTGATTGTGCAGTGAATACTTCATGATCACACCCACACACATGCATGCATGCGCACGCACACACACACACACACACACACACACATACAAGCACGCACGCACGCATGCACACACACTCAGGACACGTCAGCTACTCATTGATTTCTTCAGCGGCTTCTTGCTGAGTTGATCACGCTGGTTAACATCGTGTTTGTTGTGTCATTCTGTTAGTAGTCTCACTAATTCAGGGGTTTGATGAGTGAAAAATAATGGGGGCAGCACTCTGGAAAACAAGTTAGCACAAAGCAGGAGGATTTATTGTTTTGTTTTTTTTTGATTGCTGTCAAGCATTAGTCCAAACTGAAGTCACATGATCAAAACTCTTCACACAGTCAGCAAACAGAGGTCTGTTTACCAAACTGTCAATCATTTTTCATTGCTTTCACACAAAATGCATCAACAACCCACATTTTCCAAAATCCATGAACTCTTTTCTCATTCATACTCCTCCACCTGCAGAACACCTGATATCTGCTGCACATTTTTAACATGCTAACACGCTGTTTTCAAAACTGTTAAAAACACATTCAGAACAGAATGACGGCAAATTTCCTGCATTTCTGCAGTNGTTTTCAAAACTGTTAAAAACACATTCAGAACAGAATGACGGCAAATTTCCTGCATTTCTGCAGTAGCCATATTGAAATATATAGCAAATCTTATCAGAATATTTACAATGAAATGAGATAATAATTATTTCAAACACAGCTGATTAAGTTTCAGCTGAAAGCCTCTCAGGTGTTTTTAGTGTTACCAAACAGACTAAAGGTGACGCTGCAGAANCAGCTGAAAGCCTCTCAGGTGTTTTTAGTGTTACCAAACAGACTAAAGGTGACGCTGCAGAATGACGATTTGGAAACATGGATCAAGGAAGACAGGTGAGTGGGTAGGCTAACCCTAACCCTCTAACCCTAACCCAGCCCTGGAATTCAGGAATTTGGTTTTTTGTTTCAACTTTTTATTTTTCACAAGCCCAGTAAATTACGATTTGAAGCAATTCGCTGCATTTCTGGTTAATTCCTGTTACATACATACTTATGTGTTACGTACATGACTTTACTACAGTCAATAAAGTGAAAAGGTGTTATTCTATATGAAATACTGACTTATGTGAAAAATCATTCAAACTTCAAAGATAAAAGTTCATAATTTCTGCAATGCTCCCTGTTGTTAGGGTGTTATTTAGGTTAGTGTGTTGAGTGAGAATTGCTGCCAGTGTTAAGGTGGAACGAGCTTATTCTGAGACATGTATAAAGGTGGTCTGAGTGAGTTTTGAAGGTGAGATGAAACTGTTTGGCCAAGATGCATGTAATGCAGACAGTATGAAGAGTTTTGAAAAAGTGGCTTCAGTATTGACCCATGTTAGTTAGCAACTGAAAAAAACTGTAAATCATGTTTAACCCCNCCCCCACCTCTAATGTGGCATAGCAACCAAATGAATTAAAGAGAAAAAGCATCAAATAATTTTTTCCAAAAAGAATAATAAATACTGTCAAACCACAAGCAGCAATAAGCGGGGTCCAAGCACGTGCGATGACTCGATGAATGATTCAGTTTTAGCAGAAGTCGAGTGCGCAGATATTGGTGACAATAGACCCAATCATTCATGAGACATCGCAGTTTTTGTTGACTAATCCACACACAATCAAATTTGGCAGGAAATTGCACCAAAACGGAAAATATCAATAAATGAAGAAGTAACTTCTTCCGGCTTGGTTCAGACATTGTATCTGTAAAGTTTCGTGTGAATTGAGTCAAAATTGTAGGAGGTGTAGTAAGGAACCACAGTCTGTTCAGCCTATCAGGTTTAGAACAGGCAGTCCAGGTCAGACTTGTGTATTTTAATTTCTTTTTGTTATTTTTGCCAGGAAAGCTGAGGGACACTTTAGATGGTTTTGGTTCATTTTCTTTGTAAATGCTCACCAGTAAGCAAATAAACAGCTGCTTGTTTTGCTTTAAAACATTGTAATGGCCTTCCTTGGGTGTGGGAGAGTGGGAGACACATTTTTATGTTATGGCCATGGTTCCCCTAGACTAGGTCATAACAGTGTGAAGGTTCATCTCATCTGATGACAGCGTAGGTTCTTATTGGTCCATCTGCCAAGGACATGCCGTGTTCTCCGTGTTCTCTGTGGTTCATATTCATCCAGAGGATGATACACAGTTACTCTCTGCCTGTTGCTAGGAATCTGTCATGTCTTCTTTCTACATGCAGTGATCTTGAGGTCCCGTCTCTATCCAGGTCATGTGTTTACAACATTGGTCTGGCCTCCTGTTGTACAGACTGTCTTTCTGAAAGCATTTCCATAAATAGTGAATACATATAGTCCCCTTGGTTTGTTGCTCTTTTTGAAGGTATTGACTGGCCAGCAACCTCAGCTTCATGTAAGTGATGCAGGAAATCATCATTTAGTAGACAAATTGTGGTTTTTAGTGTACTATATGTGAATGCTCCTACATGCGCACATGCACAAACACACATGCACGCACACACATGAAACCATATTCTGTTTTTGGACAATAAATAACAAGCATGTCAATGTAAGAAACAAAGGCAGTACAATTAATTAATGCCTTGCTTCTCTAGCTTGGGATTTCAACATATTCACATCTTCATTCAAACCAGCCAGATTCACTACAAATCCATTTTCCCCACAATATTTAGGGAAGCAGCTACAGTGGTGACATGCAGGGAAGCCATGGAGGAAAAACAGTCAAAGCGTCAATTTAAGGTGAACTGCAAAATAAGTGATGTATTTCTATAAGAATGCAAAAATTTAAGCAAAAGCACACAAAGGAAAAGTCTATATGAAAACAGAACTGAAGTATTTTCTGTACTGGTGGTTGTTGAGGTGAGAACCCCAACAGCATCAGTCATGATCCTTTATCACAAACCATGAGATACTTTAACCTAAGCCAATAACTGGGTTCCAAAAGAGAGGGACAAAATGACAAAATGCAGATTTACAGACAGACCCAATCGTAAATCTGGTAGGCTTAGGTAAATTCAGCAACTCTGGTTGTTTAAAACAAAACAGGGTTTGTACACTGCTCACAAAAAGTGAAATGTGTGAGAAAAGGGTGAAGTGATCAGATATTTCAGTTTGAAAACTCAAACAGCATGAATTCAACCATATTAAGCCATAACTTAATATCTGCAGTCCAGCTGTTCAGATTCACCAAATAATGTTTGTATTTAGCCACACAATGAACCACATGAGGTTGGCTGAATTACTGCTTCAGCCTTTAGGAGACCCATCCAACAATTCTATCAATCAGCCACTGACCTGATGATCTTGGATCTTTCGTCCCACCACGCGGAAGGCGTTGTTGCCAGTGTGGTGGTAGATGTGGACTCTGCTGAAGCCTGTGGAACCACCAGCTGGGACCCACTTCTTATTGGCATCATCATACACCATGACGGCGGCTCGCGCCTGGCAGATGCTCTGTTCACTGCAGACACAGGAAGTCAATGTCTCCGTTATGATCTGGGATTTCTCTTTATTCTTACACATAAACATGTTTATGCTTCCATGGAAACATTCTAAATAGCTATGGATCATTACTATAATATTTCTACTATATTTTATCTTCACCTTTGTTTTTCTGAACGCCGCATGATAACAGTTTTTGACTAAACACCGTCATGTTCTCTCCTGTAGCCTTGATGTATCTGTATGCAGAAATGCCCTGACAAATGACATAATGAGTTTGCATATAAATGTGAAACTAAATGCTTAGATAAAACACTCCAGCACAGCTTGATGTGCGGAGTGCATGCTGTCCACGGTGATGATCACCATGGCAACACGAAACGTGTCACAGCAGCAGATTTCCAGCATGAGGCCCTTTCACACCAAAAAAACTGTTCCAGAAAGCAGGAAGCTGACACAGCTTATTTTTATTGGTGGCCTGAGAGATTCTCAGCCTTCATCACGGCCAAATATCACAAAACCTACAACCACGCTAATCATCAACACCACCTACAAATGAAAATCTCCATTTAGCAATTTGTTCATTACAATCACAGCTTCCGTCTGCCAGAGATCTGATTGGCCAAATCCATGTCTTCTTTTAAAAACCTCCTTAAGACTTATTTTTTATGGTAAGATGCTAAGGTCTCTGTGGTAACTGTTCTTATTATGGGTTATTTTCATTTCTTAACCATTATTGTTTTATTGTTTGGTTTTTAACTATCATTTGATGATGCATTCAATTGTCTGTTTTTGTGAAGCACCTTGGAAAGATGCTATATAAATAAATTCATTATTATTGTTTTCTGTAAAGATGAACGTTCTGTGAATGTCACTGTAATGACCAGATCATTTTGTTTGGCAGCATTCTAAGCTAACAGCTGCTTCTACACAAAACTCACCCTCCATCCCTCCCTCCATCCATCCATTCCTCCATCATCCCATCCATCCATCCATCCCCATCCACCCCTCCCTCTCTCGTCCATCCATTCATCCAATCCATCCCTGCCTCCATCCCTCCATCTATCAATCCCTCCATCCATCCATCCCTCTTCCCATCCATACATCCCTCCATTCCTCCCTCTATCATCCCTCTATCTATCCATCCATCCATACATACATACATACATTCGTCCATTCATCCATGCATCCATCCATCTAATTGTTCATCCATCCATCCGTCATGGTCAACACTCATACTCATGGCATGACATGAATAAAATCAGGGTGATTGTGGAGAATTTGGGCACCATGTAATAATGTGTAGTGAATATTATTGCATAGATAACAGCTGCTCCATGCAACATTTACACATCCCACTGGTAGAAAATCATTATTGCATTGCTTATGAAGCAAATAAACTAATCATCTTTATCCTACAATGAGTAGCATGATGGTCTTCATTTTGTGTTTGAGTTATGCTTTGATAGAGAAACAGAGAAAAGTTGATTTGTGCTTGTTAATCACATGACTGGTGTAATCTAGTAATCAGGTCCTGTTGACTGTCGTCGTTTGCTTGTAAAGGCCAGTTTATGCTTTACCACCAGAGTCAGCAAGGGTACGATCAGCAGCCCACAGACCTAAACACAATACCAACACACCAGCAGATTCACCTTTAACCTTCACAAAGAGTAGAAAGACAAATAGTTTTGATCTCTTGGAGAGAAATCAGGCTTTAGGAAGAGACGAAACTGTGTGCAGGCAGAAGGTGAAATATCTGTGGGACAGATTTGTGAAGGCCAATAAAAAAAAGCACATGCTTAAATACATTAACTTTCTCCGTCTCGCTCTGCTTTCTGTCTGTATGTTAGAGTATTTGCATAGTTTCCTTGCTGAAGATGAACAGTATGATGGTGTTCTTCACGTTTTCCTTTTGTTGACTCTCAGAGCTGCTTCAAGAGCTTTAATGCTGCTGCTGCTTCCAGCTAACAACTCTGATAACGCTGTTTATTCTCCACATGAATGTGATGCTACACAGCAGCACCCCCCCCCCCCCCCCCNCCTCCACAGCCACACACGCACACAGGATCTACTTCTTGGGTGGCCCACCCAGGTAGATCATAAAATAAAATCTGAAACACGAGACAGAAGGGACACCCAGCTTTAAAACAAATACAACTGTGACACTGCTGTCACACACACTGACACACACAGTGAGAAGATGAACTGCGACATGTATATTTAATTTCAGCGCACATTAATCAGCATTTCTCTAAATGTTTCAGTATTATTCAGCTGCTAATTTTCAAGAGGAGAGTGAGGAGAGCAGCTACTGCACGCCTCAGAATTTCAATAAATGGACCTGAAACAGACCAGACAGACTAGAGACTTGCATGAGGCAGTTTACAAATTGAGCTCGGGGTTTTTTTGTTTTTTTTTCCTCTTTTCTCCACTCCCATCATAACATGCCTCCTGATGCTGCCTCACATGTTCGCGCTCAGAAACTGCAGCATCGCTGTTTTCTGAATGCTGCAGCAGCAGCTGACAGACACTACCTTTACTTTGAAAAGAGCCAAACTTCCAGTTCTGATAGGAAAAAAAAAAAAAAAAAANAAAAAAAAAAAAAAAAAAGAGGGAGGGCCTCTGGTTGGGCTGGAGGTGAGGATTTCATTCTAGGGTGCAGGGTTCCAATAAACAGGAAATGTTGGAAATGTTTTTTTCCAAATCAAGGAAAATTAAATGTTCCAACAGGGAACGCTGTCACATGTCAAACAGTCACATGACAGGAGAAAAACTCTGCACCAAATGATGAGCTAATGTGTTCTAACACTGTGCTAACATGTTCTAATGCTGAGCTAACATGTTCTAATGCTATGCTAACATGTTCTAACACTGAGCTAACGTGTTTTAACGCTGATGTGTCACATCAGCGTTAAAATACATTAGCATGTGTATGCTAATGTGTTCTAATGTGTGTTCTAACACTGTACTAACGTATTCTAATGCTGCACTAATGTCTTCTAATGCTGAGCTAACGGCTTCTCATCTCTTTAATATATTTTGAACATATGAAATATATTTTATTATGTAAATATTTATTTTTAAATAGTTATTTATTTTCATACGTTCATCAAAAAGCAGCGTTAAAGTATGTGTTCTGTTCTTTAATATATTTTGAAAATAGGAAATTTATTTTAATATGTAAATAGTTATTTATTAATAGTTATTTATTTTGACTAGCTATTCATTTGTAATAAATAGTTGTTATAAAGCTTTGTTTGACGAGGTTATTACTGAACCCACCATCACGACTACATTTACACCTGTGGGAAACATCACACGCACACACACACACACACACACAAGAGCACACACACACGCACATAAACACACACACATACACATCCACGCATGCTCGCGCTGTTATGCCCCTGTCTAGGGGTATAAGGACACAACATAAAGAAAGGTTTGTTCTCTCCCGGTCCCCAAAGCAGCCACTCACCACGTTCTCAAATGCAATAGTGATTTATTATATAATGTAAAAAAATTACAAAAATCATGCAATATTTACAAATACAGAATCTAGGATATTTACAAATCTAAATGAGCCGCACTACAGAGAAGAACACAGCGTTGAGGACTGGACGGGGAACACTCCGAGCTGTCAGTCGGTGAGGGGTTCGCCTTCCTGGTATTTTAAAAGACCGTGGGCTTTGCCGGAGCCAATCAGCGAGGAACACCTCTCCAGCCACTCCCACTCTGCCAGCCAATCCACCTAGAGCAAAATCACACAGGCAGGAAACTATCGCACTCGTGCACGCACGCGCGCGCACACACACACACACACACACACACACACACACACACATAACACACACATGCACAACATACACAAAATACACACACAGTATGACTGGGGTCATAACACCCCCCCTCCCTAAGAATCGAACATTTTCCCCTATAAAATCTTCGATCCCCAGGTACATGACACTCTGGACAGGGCATCAGCCAACACATTATCTACCCCTTTTTTATGGCAAATCTCCACATTAAAGTCTTGTAAAAGTAAAGACCATTGCATCAACCTTTGGTCTGAATTGCACATATGAGCAAGGAAAATCAGTGGGTTATGATCAGTGTACACAATGACCAGAACTGAACTGGAACCTCCATACACTTCAAAGTGTTGAACAGCAAGCAATAAAGCAAGAGCTTCCTTTTCAATTGTACTGTAGTGCATCTGGTGTTTGTTGAATTTCTTTGAGAAATATGAAACAGGATGGTCAATACCACGTTTGCCTTCCTGCAGCAGCATTGCGCCTGCACCACTCGCATCTACATGTAGTTTGAAAGGACGTGAGAAGTCTGGAGCAGCTAGGACAGTTGCACTGCAAAGAAGAGCTTTAGCTGACTCAAATGCACCTTGGCATGTAGACGACCAACTAAAACTTAATTGTGGTGGAACTAGTCAAAGGGGCCACAACATCAGAAAAGTTGTTGCAAAAACCATGGTAGTAACCAGCCAATCCTAGAAAACGGCATAGCTCACGCTTGGTCTGTGGTACAGGGAAATCCAGTACCGCCTGTATTTTGGCTGAGGGAGGGTGCACTTCACCCTGACCCACCTGCTTGCCCAAATACATCACAGTGGCCCTTCAAAATCACATTTAGCCAAATTTAAGGTGAGCGAGGCTTCCTTCAGAAGAGAAAAAAACAACAGCAAGGGTCTCTACATGCTCAGACCAAGAGCATGACTAAATGACTACATCATCCAGATATGCTTCACAGTTACTGATGCCAGCTAGAACAACATGCATAAGATGCTGAAAAGTGGCAGGGCATTTCTCAGATCAAATGCCATGACCGTATACTGTAAGAAATGATCTGGGGTGACAAAGGTTGAAATTTCAGAAGCGGTGGGCGATAGAGGCACCTGCAAGTATCCTTTCAATAAATCCAATTTGGTAACAAATTTAGCAGATCCTACCCCTGTCCACACAGTCTTCCATTTTAGGGAGAGGATAGGAATCTGGCTTAGTCACAGCGTTTACTTTACAAAAATCTGTGCAGAAACAAGGGGTTTTGTCAGACTTTGGCACGAGCAGACAGGGGGAGCTCCCTGCACTACAACTAGGCACAGCAAGACCATTATCCAGCAGGTATGTCACTTCCTGCTGCATCAAAGCACGTTTTGTTGGGTTAACCCTATATGCATGTTGCTTAATCAGTGCATGGTCACCAACATCAATGTCATGACAGAGAACAGTGGTGCGGTGAAATATGTGAATATCTGAAAAAATAGAGAGATGTTGCTTAATTAACTTAATGGTATCACTTTGTGAGGATTCAGCAAGCTGGGAAAGATGAGATTTTAAGTCTCGTAATATTTCAGAATTGTGGAGCCTGGTGCACAGCTCCGGACCACGTGTTTTCAAACCATCATTGTTGGGGGAGTACTGAGATGTGCAAGAAGACACAACTGCAGCTATAGAAACAGGCAGAGGAGTTCAGCTCCGTGGACAAAGTAGGGCTTCAACATGTTAACATGACTTACACAGGATTTTCTACAACGCTCTGGGGTGCGAATGATATAATCTGTTTCTTCAAGTTTCCTGTCAATTACATAGGGACCACAGAATATGGCTTGCAACGCAGAGCCAGGAATCGGAAGCAGCACTAAGACCTGCCTGAAAAGTCCTATGCACAGCTTTCCAATTGAACTTCTTTTTCATTTTTGAGTGTAAAACGGAAAGTGTGCTGTGTGCAACCTCACGTGTTATGTAGTTGCTCTCAAAAAGAGCTCACGTAATTGAGGATGTTACATGGGGTAGACTTTTCACCACTTCTCCCTGGGCAACCTCAGCAGACCGCAAACAGTGTGTCTGAACACTAGCTCAGCTGGACTAAAACCTGTGGACTCCTGAACTGTTTCCCTGGCAGTGAACATAAGAAGTGGTAGCCCCTCATCCCAATCTTTTCCAGACTCCAAACAGAACTTTTTCAGCATGGATTTTAATGTTTGGTGGAACCTTTCTAATGCACCCTGTGATTCAGGACGATAAGCGCACTGGATTTATGGTGGGTCACCGACAATGAAGACAGTACCTGAGAAAACAGTTTGGACATGAAATTTAAGCCCTGATCTGTTTGAATAACTCTGGGGAGACCAAAAGTAGAGAAAAACTTCAGGAGCACCCTCACTATAGCCTTGGCTTTCAGTGTGTGTAACAGAATATCCTTGGGATAGCGGGTGGCGGCACACATCAGTGTCACAATGTACTGATGGCCTGATTTTGTTTTTGGAAGTGGACCAACACAATCCAGAATCATATGCCAAACGGCTCTCCAATAACTGGTATCGGGCGCAGAGGCGCAGGAGGAATGAGCTGGTTAGATTTACCACAAACCTGACAAACATGACATGAGCAGCAGTATTTGGACACGTCAGTTTTCATACCTAGCCGAAAGAAATAACGCAGGATGCAGTTCTAGGTTTTTTTATACCGAGATGACCACCAACGTGATCATGCGCAACACTGAGAACGTCTGGACGGAATTTAGCCAGCACACCTGCTGAAAGGAGTTCCACCCCAAATCACCAGAGGTGATACCATTTACGCATACGCACACCATCAGCTAAACAATAATCAGCAGATTTATGTGTAATTGGCTCATGCGGTGGCTTCACAGCAGCAGACAGACGAGCGGACAGAGATGGCTCACTCTGCTGAGCAGCAACAAGTTCATCTCTGTCTACATTTACTGACATGTCAGTTTCAAAAGACAACATATTTTAAGATACAGGAAAACTTGTATGTCTTGCTTTTTCTCAGAACACAGAAATAAATCTGACAGATTTATCACATCACCAAACTTGCGCGCCTGAGCGCCTGTAATGGCACAGGCCGGAAACAGAGATGATGAGCTGACAGCTGTAGCGACATCATCAGAAGCAACAACAGGATCCTCCACAATTTCGGGAGTAGGAAAAACATTCTTGCCAGCAAGATCGTTACCAAGTAATAGAGTAACACCCAGTACTGGTAAGCATGCAAGGACTCCAATATTCACTGGACCAGTAACCAGTGGAGAATGAAGGTATATGGTATGAAGAGGAGCTCGAAGGACACTCATTTTTACTCCCCACACCAACGCTTCAGAACCCACTAAAGGGGGTGGGTGCTGAATCCTTCAGCACCCACTAAAGGANCCAACGCTTCAGAACCCACTAAAGGGGGTGGGTGCTGAATCCTTCAGCACCCACTAAAGGATTCATTGGAAAATGGCAACACAGAACTCTAAATAAGAGACTGAGACGTGCCGGTGTCATGCAACATGGTGACTGGCACTTGATCTGTTTCCTCCCCGGCGAGTGATACAAACATGAATGATTTGTAACTTTCTTCCAGATTAGCATTGTTTTCTGTCATCTGTAATGACTCTGGGACATTTTGCACAAACACAACAGTTTTGGGTTTTTTTTAGAGCTCTTGGTGTTTTCCTTTGTTAGGAGACTAGGACAGGTGCCAGTCAAGTAACCTGTGTTATGACAATAAAAACATTTGCGAGTGTCTGAATTAGCAGTGGCTGCACTGAGAGGCTTTGGTGAAATTTTGCTGCCTTTTTCAGAAACAGGCGAAAGTTTGTCACAGCGCAGTGGAGGCAAAACAACGCTCATGTGTCAGAATGAACTCGTCCGCTACCGTAGCCTTAGAAAGTGATAGAACCTTCTGTTCATTCAGATAAACTACCATTTTGTCTGGCAGACATGTCTTAAAGGTCCCATGTCATGAAAAACATGTTTTCCTTGCACATGCATATACACTATAGTCATCCTTCAGCCTATCAAACCTGAGAATTTGGAAAGCCAAAACCTCTGTGTTGTTTCCATAGCCCGCATTTTAGGTAAGCATGTGTTTCTACAGGCCATTTTGATTTGATCTTTTTGTTATGTAACAAAAAGACGCATTTGCATAATGTCCAGCTCCAAGGCGGACAACCACTCCCACTCCTCTCTGCTGTCAGTGCCTGTAGCCGCCATTGTTGTAGTTCGCTAATACAGACTCAGAGATGTCGAAGGTTCGAGCGAAACATGCCAAGTGTTGTGTTGTTGGCTGCAGAAACCAACATGTCTGTATTCCCTGCCAGCATCGGAGGCTAAAAAGAAACAGTGGTTAGATTTTATTTATAACAACAACGTTCCGGCTGCAGCAGCTGCTAGTCGTTCATCTGTGCTAACCACTTCACTAACGAGGGACAGTACAACGCTGGCTTAGCCTCTAAACTGACCCTTAAAGATGGATCCATACCAACTGTATATGACCCAACAATAGCTAATGTGTAATCGCTAAGTGTCACCACTTTGTGATATTTACAGTTTATTCAGAGTAAGGTGCAGTCAGCCTGATAACATGTCGCGTTTTGCTAACGTGTGTGCTATTAGCTTGTTAGCTCATTGATTTGTCTGATTTTTATATAGTCTATGGAGCGTTGTTGATAAATCAGTTGCCTTGTGTGGAGAGAAAGTGTGTATTTGTGTGGATTTTATGGTACTTGACATGTTTACCCATGAGTGTGTCTGCGTGACATACAGAGATGTGTGTATGTTTTCATTCAGACACCGCCCACCCGTCTGCCTTCTCTGTGGCTCTCTGAAGCTCTGTGCACGACAGCATGGAGGTGTCCGCCACCTTATATTTCATTATATTGTAGGTTAATAAATCTACCCGTATTCAGGAATATGTAGGATATTACTACAGACATTCCTATAATCTGATGTTGTAACGCTGCTGTATGTACCATTTGTTTACTGTTTATTTGTATTGTCGGCTTGTTTCTGGCAGAGCTCTGTTCTGTATGTTGGAGACACTTTATGTTTTGTAGCATCTGTTGTCCGAAGTATTGATTACACATTTAGTATTTTAATTTTAATTACTTTTTGTCTTTTATTTGATGAACGTTAGTTCATTTTCAAGCTGAAACTTGAAAATGAACTAAATGGGTTACTTCTTTTTTTTTTTTGAAGCAGTGGAATGTATGGGGCAGTGAAAATACGGTAGTATTTACTGAGTCTGTGGTGGTATTTACTGAGTATTACTAGTAGTAGTATTATTAGTATTTACTGAGTCTGTGGTGGTGGGTCTGATTCAGGATCAAACATGTACGTCTCATTACATGGGATCCTGCAGGGGTTCTCCTGAAATGCTTGCCATGTTGGTTTACTTATTTTCTGCATATTCATGGTTTGTACCCTCCTCCGGAACCCAAGCGATCAGGCAGCCAATCAGAGCAGTGCCTCATTAACACAGCATCCCCACCCACTCAAAATGGTTCATAGTGATGGCAGGCAGAAACTGGGAGGAAGAAGAGGACTCTGAGAGCCTGGATGTGTGGTTTTTTTGGAACAGATATCATAACCTTGGTTTAAAGACACATTTGACATGTTTTAAACTGCTAAAAAAAAAA